>MU687003.1:3570-27637 GCA_026770625.1 Nicotiana glauca
GTTACGGTAAGCTGAGTGTTCATGATTAATAAAGTGAGTCGGTAAATTTGTATGAAGCATAAACAGAAGGGATTCCATCAATAGGGAAAGTCATTACCTTAGCTTTTTCTCTCATATTTGTCTACAACCTTAGTTATTTAATTATAGATAGTTATTTTTTCTATAATTTTAGTTTATAAAGCAACCTCAACAGTGATTCAAAAGTATTTGGAAGCTGGTTCTAAAGAATTGAGTAGGTCTAAAGGTAGCAGTTGTTAGGTTGACTCTATGTGGATTCGACCCTGGGCGTAATACTCGGGTTTTATTTGCAACATCCGCAGAATCCTAATTAGAGGATATACTTGGGCGTGATCATTTAACAAAGACAACTTCATACGATCATAATCATAGTTTGTTTTCAAACTTTAGATTAAAATTGAAGAAATACTTACAGCTCAATAATAATTCTTTTTGGTAATTAATAGGTGAAAGTTTTTCACTAATAACTGAGAACGTTAGATTTTTTTTTTTTTTTTTTGGAGACTTTCTGGTGTCACAATTTGGTTAAAGACGGTGTCAAATCAATGGACCACTTCTACTACTTCCCATCAATTTGCAAATTATGACTACTAACTAATTATTGGGCCATTGGCTTAATTAGTTTAGACATTTCCATATGAAGCGCGAGAAGAATTTGTTATCTGTCTGAGTTTCAATTCTCCTACACATTTTCCACAACAGCACTTGGTTTCAAATTTTCTTTGCTTTTTTCCTTAATTATTTGTTACGTATGCATCTCTTTGTTTAAATATATTTCACGGCAAGAAGGCAGGGCTAGAGAGGATGCATTGAAGTTTGGCGCCGTACATGTTATGAATAGTGGATGTAATGTAATCCTTTGTTTCCTTAAATTAAATGTAATCCAAAATAATTTAGAACTATAAAAGCGAGATAGACGCGGAGTTGTCTTGTTCGTTAGATTAGATTGACTCATTCCTCCACTTTTATCATTATATAATATGATAGTTTTAAGGCAAAATGTCTTAAACCACCCCTAAACTTGACTCAAATTATTATTATCTTTTTCGAACTATGTCCTGTTTTAATTACCCCCTTCAACTTGGCCTTTTGAGGGTCATTACCCCCTAGACGCTGATGTGGCAAAAAGTATGGGTGCACTCGCCTGCCACGTGGATTTTTCTGTCTATGTGGCATTTTTTTAAAAAAATAAAAGTTTTTTTTACCCTTTTAAGTATATTACTTTTTTAGATAATTTTTTTCGAATAAAATTTATAAGAAATCTTGGATATAACTACATTATTTAGGCTAAATATTTTTATTTGGCCAAAAATAACAAAGTTTTAGTTAATCTTTTTTTGAATTTGACCTAAAATAAAGATTTATACAATTGAAATAAATAGTCAAGGCATCTAAAAAAGCTATAAAAAATACACAGTTAAAATAAAGTCATTGCATCAAAAGAAAAAATCAAAAGAGTGTACAATTGCACTTGTAATCTTGTAATTGTACATTCTTTTTATTTCTTCTTTTGATGCAATAACTATTTATTTTAACTGTGTATTTTTACTTTTATAGGTAAAATTTGTAAAAATAAAAAATAAAAAATTAGAGTACCGTAATTTAGAGTTATATTAAAATAATTAATTTCAAACTATGTATTTTTTATAACTTTTTAGATACCTTAACTATTTATTTCAAATGTATAATTCTTTATTTTCAGGTCAAATTCGAAAAAAGATTAACTGAAACTTTATTATTTTTGGCCTAAATAAAGTAGTTATATCCAAGTTTTATTATAAATTGTATTCGAAAAAATTTATCTAAAAAGTAATATTCTTAAAAAGGTAAAAAAAATATTTTATTTTTCAAAAAAATGCCACATAGACAAAAAAAATCCACTTGGCAGGTGAATGCACCCACACTTTTTGCCACATCAGCGACTATGCGGGTAATGACTCTAAAAAGGTCAAGTTGAGGGGTGTAATTAAGACTGGGCATAGTTCGGGGAGGATACTAATAATCTGAGCCAAGTTTAGGGGTGATTTAAGGTATTTTGCCTAGTTTTGATCGGTGTTTTAAAAATCGTGGGCGTAAGGCAGGGCTTTTACATATGCCTCAGCGAGGCATAAGCCCCATAGCTATTAAGTTTTTAATATTTTATTAAATTATATAATAATAATAAATATTTATAAATAGGTAAAATGCATAAAAATTGAAGAAAACTATAAATATGTGGAAATATATATATATATATATATATATATATATATATATATATATATATATATATATGTGTGTGTGTGTGTGTGTGTGTGCGCGCGCGCGCGAACGCGCGCACGCGTGCGTGCTCCATCCCCACAAAAAACTAGTCAGAACAATCTATGATACGCTTGAGTCGAAAATAATAAAGTTTCTACATAGAGGAATAAAAAGAATGAATAACCTGCAATTTGAACTTTGAACTTGCTGCTATGAAGGAGAATGTAGTTCTCTTTGTATTTGTAAAAAAATAAATATTCGTTGCTTTTGGGAGATATTTGCAGACTAGCAGACAAGATAAAGAATTGGAAAAGACCATGAATTACGGATTCAATCAATAAAAAATGTCTTGACTCTTAAATTTAATATATTTCAGTTCCTTTTTTAAACTTTTGAGTTTTGAGTAATTACCAATTTAATTTTGAGAATCTGGATATTATATGAAGGACTTATTCAGAAATTTTGTTTTAATTAGAAAGCCTTTGGGCTTACATCTCACTAAAAAAGAGCGCCTCAAACGCCTGGGCATACGCCCCGAACGCTCGGGCAAGTATATGCCCAGCCATCGCCTCGAGGCGTTTTTAGTGCGCCTCGCCCCAGGGTTGGCCCCGATAACACCTTTTAAAACACTGATTTTAACGGAACATTTTCCAAGGTTTTGAATGGAGAGGCGACCTAGTCATATATATAAAACTTTAATAGTCATGATCTAATTACTCTCTCACTCTAGATCCATATCAATATATTAAGTGATTCATAACTAACATGAAATCATTTACTCCCAAGTCGTGTCAACTAGCCATATTTGTCAAAATATTGAACTAACGTTAAGTCCATCGAGAAAATATTATCCAACATTAAAATTCTGAATCCGCTATTATCGCCATAGGTAGCAATTAGCATAAAAAAGGAAATTAGGAAAAGAGTTTGGTGAGATATAAATCTCATACCAATTAAAGCAAGATTGGCCCATTTGTGGAAACTGTTATCCCTAAGCGCCACTCATTGGCAAGGTGAGTTAATTGACATTTCTTTGTCGCAAAATTATATCGTATATATAGATTAAATATTTTATTTATATGTATATATATTATGTGTTGATTGTTCTTAACTTTTTATATATTTATTTATTTATATTTTGACTCCCCTTAGAGATAATTCTGGCTCTGCCACTGTCCGTTAGGATAAGTATATATTAAAGATAGATATTGGTTTTTCGATCGTTGGTACCAACCTTCTTCCTTCCTGCATTATAGATTGGCCCACGACCTAACTCTCTATTATTATTATTAGTTTTATAGGAATTTTTATGTAAATAGTCCACTGGTTGGATTCACATATTATAATGATTACGTATAGAGATGTGAATATGGGCTTGGCCCGTTGGGTCACTCCAGCCCAGTCCGTAATATAGCAGGGTTGGGTTAGAATATTTGGAGCCCGTTTAAAAATAAGGCTTTTAAGCTCGGCCCGAGTAAGCCCGTGGCCCGTGAAGCTTGACTGAGGGTGGGCCGGGCCGGCCCATGGGCCTAATAAAATATTAATTTAAAATACATGAAAAATAAAAAGTATACTGCCAGATGGAAAGTCGGAATTGGATCTTTACTAAGAGGAACCAAAACGTGATCTTGAGAAGTTTTAAGAGATGGATGTTGTCATGTATTGGAAGGACCATTCTAGAAAATATGTTGATCTTTCAATGATGCTGCGTGGTGTACTTAGTATTCGTATTACCATTGTAGCATCATAATCTAACATTTAGCATTGGTGGCGTGTTCTTACAAAGTACATAAGTTGCATTTATTATGAAAACGTCCAAACACTTGTTACTACTCGAAATTGGCTGCACAGGTTTTTCCAAACTCAAACTGATAATATTTTTTTGATGTGAATTTAAATATTATTAATTTTTAAAATTTAATTAATTAATATTGCATATGAATTGTAGATGAAAGTGAAGATGTTAAGATAACCTTGCCACAAGCGGATTCAAACGTGTTTGATGAAGATGATGTGTTGGATATGTCATAAGCATCTTGAATGTTCGCTTGAATAGTTTGTTACAAGTTTTTTGACTTTTAGTGAATGAAATATAGTCTTGTCTTTTACTTTTTTTAGTATTTATTGTGATATATTGGAACAATATAAAAGTTATTAAGTTTTGCAAATTTTTCCAACAAGATATTTTTTAACTTTTAAACAATTATCTTTTTTTAGGTTAGAACGTAAAGAAAAAATATAAAATTATATTTTTAAAAATGATGGGCCGGCCCCTGAGGGCCCGCGGCCCACATAGGGCTGGGATGGGCTGACCATTATAAGGCCTATCAAAATGGTGGGCTAGCCCAGCTCAGCTCGTCAATTACTAAAGCCCATGTGGGCTAGGTTGGGCCAGCCCGGCTCATATTGACAGTTCTAATTATATACGATTATACATGTATAATATCTATATTATGTATTCATTAGCTATTTTTAGTTTAAACTATTGATTGAATGACTATTTAGGTTAGTTCTTCTTCTTTTATACATATTTCTTCCGCCTTCATTTATTTTTGGACCCCTCTACCAAAAATGAAGTAAACAATATAAATTGTATAACTTAATTTCTCTAATCAATTATTGATTCTAGTTGGATTGTGTCCAAATATTTAGCATTATCTCGTTGAAAACTAGACAATAATTCGTATATAATTGTCTCTCATGATTTCATAGTTAGAAATCCATGCAGAAGTGAGTGTGGAAATTGTTGTGCACAATTAATGAGATGCTAGCGATGGTTGCAAGTTGTAACATCCAGGGTTGCCCCTTTTTAATGTAGCTTTTTCAAAGTCAAGTTTATATAGATAAAAATCAAGTGATACTATATCTTGACTTCTTTCGTTTATTTTTTGGTCATTCTTCCACTTTTTTTTCTTTTTTTTAAATCTTCCTCTCCCACTTGACTTATGAGAATTAATTTGGAATTGAAGTTATCGCCCCTTTTGTAGCTACTTCCTTAAGTCAACTCTGCCAAACAATAGTAAGGTTGGTCTTAATTTAGTTGATTAATACATTGGGAAACCACACAATGTGAAGGAACAAATATTTCAGAATGATAATGGCCAATCTTATACTATCAATGTTCTCGAGAATTGTCTTGGTTATTGTCTTTTTCTTTAACCACAATTAAAAGATAAAATTCACAGACTTTAAAACATTCACGATTGCTTCACTTCTTTTTCCAACAGCCTTTTAACTTGGAATTGTAGCTTCTTAACTCAACAGGATTTTTAAATAGCATCAGATATTGCACGTCAAGTAAAGAAGAATGGAAGATTAACTAGAAAATGATCATGAGGTCAAAAGAAGCAACAGGTACTCAAAACTGTCAGAACCCCAACCCCACCCCCATCAAAATGATATAAAAAAATTAAGATTATGTCAATAGCCATATTTTAGCTCTTCAAATGCCAATACAAACGATAACAGTTCATTCCCCTAGTAGGGGAAAAAAATTCACATGTTTGCTAATAAAATTGAGGTAAAATATTGTGGCAATAATTTATTTCCCTCCCGTTCGCTGATCCATACTTCGCCTATGGTATAACAACCGAGAAAATAGTTTAAATTGAATGTAAAAACAGAACAAGCATGCTTGGATTTAAGTTAATGCCAATGGAAACAGAAATATTGCGATGAAATTGAACTTAACGACCAAGTGCAGATTGGACACTGCAAAAGCAATAACCCCAAAATAACCCCAAAATGTTTATGACTGAAAGCCCACATAATAACAACATATTACACAAGCAAAACAAGAGTTCTGTGATCATTGATTCACTTGATTCATTCCATTAATAACCCCAAAATGTTTATGACTTCAAGGCCCCAAAAAAGCCCAATGAGAGAGAAGCTGGAAGTGGCTAATATCTTGTAGTAAAAGTGGATCAAAATCATCAGAAAGCACGGGAAAACAAGCCTTTTCTGCTCCTATGTTCCAGCTTTTAATCCACAATAAACCTTCAGAATTAAGGGAAGAGCACAAATAAATTATTTTTTGGCTGATATTTCACTTACGTCTAGGGCAGAAACAGATTATGTCTTTGCATGAAAAGAATAAATTAAGATAGCAAACGATGACTTCTTTTGCCCCATTAAGCAATGCCCGACTACAAGATCAGTCTTAGAAGCACTAAATATTAGTCAGAGCAACAAGTTAAAATTCAGGGAACACTAACACTTTCTGATTAAAAAGAAAAAGTTCAGGGAACACATTCAGATAAGAATTTCAGCAGAACTAGGTTTCTTTGGGGGCCTTTTTGGCAGCTTCTGCAGCTGCTTTCTCTGCCTCGATCTCAGCAACAATGGCATCAATCTCAGCTTCCTCAAGTTGCTTAAGCCCATGCTCTTTTGTCATCACAGCAACTTCTATGTTCTTTCCACCACTTTCAACAACCTGATTCATAGGGAACACAAGTTTAAGATTCATCACAGTGCAAACAAATGCACTCAACCAACTAGACCCTCAGCAAAGAGCAGAAATGTCAACGAGAAACAATCATATAGTAGGTTTTTTTTTTAATAACGCGGGTATCTGCATCAGCTTGCAACATGCCCTGACTATTTGACCATGTACCTGCTCCATCCCCCTAGCATAGGTACCGAATAACTCTACCCACCAAGGCTTAGGTTGACGGGAAACTATCATGTATAAATCTTCTTAAACTGAAATGTAATTTTGCCAACTTCTTGAATCACAAAGAATCATGCCCAAAGCAAATAAAAAAGCTGAGCATGTGTGAGTCATATGTATGCCAGAAATATATCATCTAATATGCAAGTTTAGGTGCCACTTATGTTGAAGATGTTATTATTCCCAGCAAACGAGCAAGTCATAAGATACAAATATTGCAATAGCCAGAGGACTTTTGACATCTATGGACATTAATAGGAAGACATTCTTCAAATTTATGCCTGTATGTGGTATTCAACTGGCAACTCCTAAGTAACCAATTTCATTAGCTGCTTCACCCACAACATTCATTTTATTTAAAATAGCAGTGGTATATGCACAAGTTTGCACACATCTCAAACTAAACCATTTGACAACCTGCTACACTACAGCCTGCAAGCGCCGGACGTCCTACCACTAAGGTTGAGCAAATAAGCTCACACAACTAAGCGTAATAGCTGGTTTTGCACCTTAGATTCTCTGTTTGGTACTCCTAAGTTCCATCCCACTCATTAATCCCCTTGTGGACGACAACCACAACAATGTGAACCTTAGATGGTAACAATTAATGTGTCTGAATTTCTAGACACATTATAAATCTGAAGTATGGACCTTTCACCAGTCCCTTAGGTGATGAAGAAATTTCCTCACAAGTTTCTAAAGGTAAGTACTTTACAGCAAATATATGAAAAGTAAATGTTGTTGAGATAGCTATTTGGGGCCTAATTGCATATCATGTCTCATCTTAGATGATTTTTCACATCCTCGAGCGCCATTACGTCAAAAAGAGAATTAGTGTTATAGGTTTTGAACTAACAAACCACATTGGTGCTAATTTTTGTTGTGTGCTGAGTTGAGGAGAAACACAACTTGGCAGTCACCTCCAACATCTAAAAATGACTTCTGCATAAATTCCTTGTCTGCATACGAAGTCATTAGGCATCACATTACAAGCAATAGTGACGTATGCATTTTCCAGAGGATGCCGCCAGGAACAGGACGAAAGAAGCAAGCAAGAGAGCTTATCACTTTTAAAACAGAGAGATCTTTTCAAAAAGTAAACGAACAATTTCTGCAGGGCCAAAGAAATAACAGCCATAAAGATTTCGAACCAACGTTGTCAGCATAAAAGTCATTAGGATTTACATTTGCAGGGTGCACCTCTAGCCATAGGAACAAAGATGCAAACAAGAGAGTCCCACTTGAAAGAAGAAAAAGGTTCTAATCAAATAAGCAAATACAGTGCATAAGATCTATCCAAATCCCACTCCACGAGCTATTCAACTTGGCAGTCAATAGAAATCTGAACGATCTAAGTTCAAAACGACATTATTAACCTTGGATTATGGCGTTATGTAGTACCAAGTTCCTATTTTAAGGTAGTCTTTCAGTAGATGTCAGGAATCGACTGAAATTGTACCTCTACCAGGTAACGAGCCAGAAATTCTCACACAACTGAATATTCTATGCCAATGCCTCAATTCCTTCATTTCCAAAACTCCTTTCTCATACTCAATACTAGCACATACTAGGAAGACATTATTTATTTTTGATAAGGTACTAGGAACTGCTTCCATGTAAATAATTTTTTTCTTTCTAAGATAATATGTAAATATAGATTAAATAAACTTTTTCTTTCTAAGATAATATGTATATATAGAGATAACTTTCTCGGCCTTTTGGCTAAGATCAAATGTATATATAGAGTAAGCCTATACCGCTTAAAAACAATGCGAAGTACAGATTAATTTAGAACAGGAAATAAACCCTTGTATTAATTTTACTAGTCTCTCGGCACGTGCGATGCACGTGTATACCAAGTCATATAGTATATGTTTTATAAAATAATTTTAATATTATTAAATAAAACTATGAGCAAATAATTATACATGAATATTATTGGACATCCTCTAACCTTCTAAGATGAATAATCAAGGTTTAGTTAGATACATATAATTCTTTTAACTTATTATGATTTTATAAGGTACAAATATGTAATTAAAAGTATGTTACCTGATACTTCAACAACAACAACAACCCAGTATAATCCCACTCAGTGGGGTTTGGGGAGGGTAGTGTGTACGCAGACCTTATCCCTACCCTGGGGTAGGGAGGCTGTTTCCAAATAGACCATCGGCATCCTTCCCTCCAAGAACTTCCCACCTTGCTCTTGGGGAGACTCGAACTCACAACCTCTCCGTTGGAAGTGGAGGTTGCTTACCATCAGAGCAACCCCTCTTGTCTGATACTTCCTTATAGATTATTCTTATACTTCCTTATAGATTATTCTTGGTGTTCCTCACTTTCATGTGTTTCAATTGTTTTGTTAGAACCAGACCTTTTATTGTCGATATGATAGAGTAACGTAGATGGCTATGTGAGAAAATATGGTGTGATAGATATAATCCAACATTGCGGATTGTTTGACCCTGCGCACCTTAACGTGTTGGACTTAATCCCATTGTAAATGATTTCTCTACTTTGAGTACTTCCATTCTTGATTTGCGTATTGATAAGTACTTGCTGCTCAAGTGCTCTACTGCTCGTTAATTTCTAATTGCTCTGTTAGCCATATCTTAAAGCCCGATATGCAGCTTGCCTTGGGAAATCTTCCTTCGTACCATTAAAAAGATGCAGATTTATGTTTAGGAGTCACTCTACCACACAAGTTTACTACTATATTCTAACCATTTTTTCTTCCGATGATAATATTATTCTAACTTCTAGCTGATAAAACTGTCAGAGATGGGAAGACCTAGTGTAATATTAAGAAATGCGTGCCTAAATATTTCCCACTTCATATCTAAGTGAATTAGATACTTAGATGACATAGAGAAAATTTATTTTATAATGATGATGCTCACCAGGCTCTGAGCTATATGCTTGTGCATCTCATATAATGGATGAAAAGTTCATCTGTCTTTGATCTAATCTCATTTTTCTGGGACTTCCTAGGATTCCTAGTACTATATGTTTCCTCATCTCCGTAGCCAATGCATAACATTAAAAGCAACTATCTTCACCTAGAACACCCTAAACTTCTTGCAAACCCTTCAAACAATATGGGTATTTAACACAAACTCAACAAGCTATTAGAATCTCATGTACTGCTCAAGTGCCACAGGTCAGTTTCCTTTGATAAATACTTATTGGTGGAATAATCACATGTAAAGTTCTTGATAGGATACAATATTATTATGTACACATTGTTGTCACTACTCTGTTAAAAAAGAAATTAGAAAAAAACTGTTAGAAGAAATTGAAAAGCTGTAAACGATAAGAAATATTCCGAGGCCACAACTTCTTTGTGTGTCCTTAAGGAATTTTAACCCCCTCACAAGTTGCCAAGGTAATGGATTAAATCCTCCCAGGATGAAACGGATAAACCTTCCTGCAACAGTGTCAATACAAACTGCAGGATACCAACGAACTCAAAGAACGGAACAAAATGACACTTACAAATTTGAAAGAGAAACTGCGAAGTAGAATGCATGATTTTCAGAAGTTCTATAATTTTAGAGTGTGTGAAAAGGAAGCCATGCCTCGGAATTTATAGGCAATTGTCGGAAGAGGTGTGATGTCCTTCATAATGTGAACAGATATTTGAAAGGAAGAGGTGTTTGTCATTTTGGATTCCAGGTAATTCCGTTAATGAACTGGCTGACACTTAATTAATTCTTATAAAATAATTAATTAAATAAACTTTGTTAAAAAATTAATCTCATCGATTGATTTGACAAATCAAAATCCGAAGCCGAGCCAAGCAACAACGACGGCGCGAGGCTTCATTCTCTTCAACTCCTTTTTAAGAGCTCTAAGAAGTGATCCTATATTTATACACACAAGTGTAGTTGTCCCTCACCAATGAGGGACGAAGTTCATTGGACAAAACTCACTTGATTCAAATTTTTCAAATTTTTCATTTCCCTGCATTTTATTTCCCACCATTTTCCAATTCACACTTCTAATCTTTAAAGCCCAATGGCTTAAAGTCCAACACACATTCAGATCATAAATTATTCTCAGATATGCACATACTGCACTTATTAATCAGAAGAATTTTTTTACAGGAAACATATTAAGAACTTGCAACCATACTCGCAATATATAACCTTAAAAAGCACTTACAAACATAAAGCGATGACTACAGTCATAGTCTCCAAAAATTACGGGACGAACACGAGTGTAGGCTTAATTAGAAGTATTATGTATTCAAGCAGTACATCTTAAAAGTAGCAAATAATTGTTACTCCTGTAATCATCTCCAAATTATCAACTATAATCATCTCCAAAATATAAGCATTTCGCAGAACATATGTCACTCAATAACAAAATGTAAAAGTAGATTAGTAAATCAGTTGAGAAACACAGCCAAGACAAGGAGAAGCATAAGAAATTTGTATGCGCCGAAAGTCTCTTTGCAGTGAAAGCCAAGTAGTGGTGGAGAGATGACTGATATGGTTAGATTGAAGTGGCGCTGGAATATAATCCCCGCCTTTGTTATCAACAAATCGTTACTGGTGCATCCTTATTCCCATTTATCCAGTAAGTCGGCAATATAGTGCAACACTGCAACGTATCGGGTTGAAGAAGCAAAAAACAGGGGCGACCTTCTAGTCCGAGTAAAGTTGCTTTCCATGAGCAATTTATGTTTTGGTATTCTGAAGGAGCGTATCCCATCACATGGATAAGTAACGAATTCTCTGAAGTCTGAATGAACACATCGATTCGGATCTAGTTGGGGGGTTTTTGCACAACCGATTTTTTTCCAGTAAGTACATAATTAAAATTTTAAAATAGGAAGGGTAAAAAAGTAATTTAACTTTTCTAATAAGGGCTTCCTGCTTTTAAAGTATTATAGATTATAGATTTAAAGCCACACAAAGATCTATGATTTGATTAAATAAGAATAGATATCCCAAAATTCGCCTAAACTATCACCTTTTTTTCCTACCTAAATTATCGCATATCTCCAAAATCNTATCTAGTTGGGGGGTTTTTTGCATGACCGATTTTTTTCCAGTAAGTACATAATTAAAATTTTAAAATAAGAAGGGTAAAAAAGTAATTTAACTTTTCTAATAAGGGCTTCCTGCTTTAAATGTATTATAGATACTTGTAAATATAATTCACAACTCATATTACCTTATAAAATTACGAGCGTACTAAACAACTATAATAAAAAAAGTATCTTGAGGACATAATCCATATACCAACAACAACAACAACAACGACCCAGTAAAGATCCCACAAGTGGGGGCTGGGCAGGGTAATATATACGCAGACCTTACCTCTACCCTGAGGGGTAGAGAAGATGTTTCCGATAGACCCTCGACTCAAGAAGACGAAAAGAAAAGAGACAACACAATCCATAAACCGAAAGCATAAATTTACCAGCATACTAACGTAACACCTTGAGCAAAATTCCAAGCCACCTCCAATTATACAAGCAAACAAAAGTTAACATACACTACACTAATACATTTCATTCACTAGATGTAATTTTTCACTTCTAGCAATTATAGTTAAAGTTGCGTTCAACCATTGAATTTCACATTTTTGTTCATTACTACCCTTCCTTCAGAATTTTATCTATTTGTTTTGTGCCCAGCTCATTAGTGAAAGAACCATGTAACAGTGCCAAGAATTAGCTGTCATATGGCAAACTGAAGAATCCATAGTGAAGTCAACGCGACTTCATATCTGGTCTAGGAAAGAAGGCTAAAATCTTAAGTCAATCTCGTTACTTCTTAATAGATCAACATTAAGAGCACTAATTTCGCAGGTCTTAGAAATTGAGGCATAGTTGATTGATTGAACTATGAAGGGAGAAGTTTAAGATGATCACTTATGTTCTGAAGATTTAAAATTAAGAGCTGATGAAAAGAAATGCAAGTTAAGAGAAACTCACATTATGGGTTATGATGTTATGTGAAAGGAAAAATGCATTTAAAAAACACTTGAAGATTACCAGAATTCAAAATAACCAGACAGAGATTACTTACTTCAAGCAAAGCACGTATTGCTAGTTTCACAGTTTCCTGGCCAGATGTTTCTTTGTAGTTCTTCTCCAAAAATTCCCGTAGAGAGTTGGAATTTCTACCAGTCGCATTGGCTTTCCAAGCTGAGAATGTACCTGATGGATCTGTTTGATAAAGCGCGGGCACACCAGTGTATGGGTCAAAACCAATGATCAAGGTGGATAGACCAAATGGCCTTACACCACCACTTTGAGTGTACTTCTGCTGAAGACCAGCAATGTAACGAGTTATGTACTCAACAGTAACAGGATCCTCCACCGTAAGCCTATGACTCTGACACTCAATGCGTGCCCTATTTACAAGAACTCGTGCATCTGCTTTCAGCCCAGCACAGGCCAATGCGATGTGATCATCTAGATTTACTATCTTTCTTACTGACCTGCAAAAAGAAAAAAGATTAATTAGCTTAGGATTTCAAACAGGCAGAAAACTAAATTAAATGCAAGAGGAACATCTATGAATGAGAACATTAGACCAAGGCAGCAAAGAGAACTAGGTGTTATGTATTTAACAGCAGACATCATCTAATAAGCAAGAGTAAATAATTCAGCAAATTATACATACAACAGATATGGAAATAAGTGCTCAAACACCTCTCTTTTAACCACAAGGGAGGAGACACCCTTTTCTGCTACACTTTTTATTAACTTCATGGAAGTCGTCACTTTTGAGACATTCCACTTAGTTCAGCTCCTTATTTGACCAAAATAAACTCTTAACTCAAAAGCTTTATTAAGCTGCTCGATGGACCTTAATTCTCTATCCATTGTATGGGTTGTTTTGTCACTCTCCCTACCCCCAACCCACCATCGCAGGGTAAACCAAAAGCCAAAATAAAAAGCTCGTGATGCTGATGCTGATATCAATAACAACGCAAGTATATTTAACCAACAAGCCCTACATAAAAAGAGGCGGATTTAGGATTTGAAGTTTATGGGTTCGCACAATAACCTCAAGTTAATATACAATAGTAACTGAGTTCACGGTCAAATATTTATAGATATTTTGTGGATTTCATAATATATATTCAGGGTTTCGGCAAAAGCTACGGTGTGGCCATATTTGTACTCTAGTTCCGCCTCTGAATTCATAAACTCTATCATTTCCCAACAGCCTCTCTATCCTTCTGGGGTAGGGGTAAGGTCATCATACACTCTACCCTCCCCAGACCTCACCCCACTAGTGGGATTTTACTGGGTGTGTTGTATCATTTCCCTACAGCAATATGAACATTACAATACACACAATTAGGTCCAGATAATTAAAGGTCAGCTAAACTACTTGCAACCTCCAACTACTGAACCTTCCATTGAGAAACTAAAAATTGATAATCTTTCTCCTTCCAGTTGCACTACCCAGAAACCAAAAGTTCAACAACAAATGGGCACTCTCTTAATGACTACATGTGTACACAAAAAAAAAATGATAAAAGAAGTCATAAAAGTAAGAGGTCAGAAACCAGAAAATATTAAACCCTAAATCTCGCGGAATTACAGAGTAAACCTTAAAAATACATTTCTTTTTATAAGTAAACCTAAAGATTGCATTTTTAGATCTTAAAACCAAATAAATTGCAAAAAAAGATATACCTAGAGTCCTGAAGCTTGGGAGTGGACTTCTTTTCGACGCCAAGGACAACAGTATCAGTGCCACGTACACCAACGGCGGCGTTACCTTTGCGTACGGCTTCGAGGGCGTATTCCACTTGGAATAGGTGGCCGTCCGGCGAGAACACGGTGATCGCTCTATCATATCTAGCCATGGCTATAAGTAAAAGCTACCGGAAACTTTGTCTCTCTCTGTGTGTTTCTTCCGATCTCTGAGTGTTGCTACTGAATGCTCTTTCCTTCAAATTATTTTACGCTTTTTGGTATTGCCTCACTGATAAAGCGATACACACTTCTTGGGCGACAAGCTAATTGAATCAAACGTCAAACTTACCACGACGTCGTATGAAGCACCCTCTTTTTTTCTTTTTCTTTTTCTTTTTTGTTTAGTTCACTTTAATATTGTTAGAATATTATTTTTATATTTACCCCTGTTCTTTTGCGGTAAAGAAGTTATTAACGGGTTCGAATCTTGAGAATATAAAATCTTCAACAAAAATAATTTTTTTTCAATATAGATCCTTTGCGAGTTGCAACAAAATCTAAATTAGTCAGGATAGTAGTAATAATTATGCAAAATAAAAGGTAAAACCGCTCTATACGAAAAAAGAAATTTGCTCTGCTTTAAAAAAGATATATAAATTGATTTATTCATAGTCAAATAGGTCTTCACTCTTTAATCATAGATTTGATTCAAATTCGGTTCCTGAAATCATCACTTGAGGAGAGGCAGGATATTATAATCTTAATAGTTAAATTGTTATGATGTTTAATTAATTAAATAAAAGTGCGTTCTTTATAACAAGCATAGGCCGATTGAGAATTTGATGGCTAATATACCACTAGCCAAGAAAATTGAATTAGAGTATAAATTTGGCCGGTTCGCTTTTTCTTGAATTAATTCGGTTCGGGTCCATTTAATTATTTTTACTTCGACAAAAGTTTTAGTGCATAATTAAATATATGATAACCAAACTAAAGATGTTTGGTCCTTTATTTGAAATCAAGGGAAAAGTAACACTAAATGATAAAAAAAAATTATTAAAATCATATTCAAATAAGAATTTTGAGGTCTAGAAAACGAAAACGGGAGCACATATATAATTTAAAAGTATAATAAAAATGAGGCTACACAAAGAGAGGAAAAATAAAGATGAAGAAAATAAAAAATATTTAGAAGAAAGAGAAGAACGGGAAAATGGAAAAGGACAGTAGCGCCAAGAGGGATAACAAAATTGAATGGACATTAGCGGGACAATCTTGGGTGTCATGCTTGGAAAAGTGAGCCCCTAACGATGGCACCCCTGTTCATTCAGATACTTCGGGGTGCCAAGCCTTATAGCCTGTTTGGCCAAGCTTCTTCAAGTTAATAGTACTTTTTTTTTTTAAGTTGAAGTGTTTTGTATGGTTCAAAATTCGACTAAAGAAAGTTCGGCATGAAGAGATGAGTAAGTGTGAGAATTGTGGCTCATCATGGGCGACTAGATCGAGGTCAACCAGGGGTTGACAATACTGAGCTACCGAGTAAGCCATTAGGACCGAGGTCGAGCACTGGGAAAAGAAGTAACGACTAGTATAGCTTTGGAACTTTAAACGGGAATATTCCATTGAATATTCCTTTTATTGTACTTTTTTAGGGTTTTTGGAAATATCCCACATAAATAATAGAATAAAAAAGGCAAAAGGCATGTAATGTTCATTCCGATAAGAACTCTTATGGAAAGTAGACTCTAGAGAGACAATACAAAATATTACTTTTCCACAAGGATTCGATTTGTTGTTTATTTCACCTTTTTCTCGCATCAGATCCGAGAAAACCTCATATATTTCAATATCCATTTGTCTTACATTATTGTCAGAGAGAAGAATCATCCACCTCATTCAATATTTGGGTGAATCATTCTCTCTATTTACACCTATTGCCATTTAATATAGTTATTGCTCATTATTTTTCCTTCACTCATTCTTGACAACATCGTTTAATACCACTTGTATGGAATTGACTCAAACATTATTCTGCACTACTTAACGTGTTACATCTAGAACTTATTATATCTAACTAGGATTTACTCATCACCTTTGTATTTAATCGGTTTAACTAAAGGTTTCATACTTTTTCGAATAATTTGGCGCCGTATGTGGGGAACTTTCTAGTCAAAGTCATAGTTTTTCTGGGTCTAAAAAAACAAAAACAATTGTCACACCTCCTTTTTTACACATCTACCCCGAAGGATAGTATATAAGGAAATTTTTCCATTTAAAGTGACATTATTCGAAATGAGATTATTTATTTGATTTTTAGAGTCGCCACTTGGGATGGGTTGGCTTTTGGTGTCCCAAGTCACCGGTTTATTTCGAATCCTAAATCGAGGAAAATTTCGAATTCCCAAATGGAGTCTGCGAACCAGAAATTCTGAATAAGAAATTATGTTGACCCGAGGGAAGGTGTTAGGCACCCCCGGATCCCGTGGTTCTAGCAGGTCGCTTATAATTAGCTACAAATCTTATTTCAATACATGTCATCCTATAGTGCAATTTTAAAATTATTCACCGCTTTTAATTAATTTTAGGAAATTGAACGTCGTTTAAAATATATTTTCGGATCACGTCACATGAAATGCACCCGGATCCTCGACAAACTTTATTCAACATTTTGGGATTTGGATTTGGGTCGCATGAAATGCACACCCGAATTTAGGAAGGTAAAATTATTAAAAAGCGCGCCTAAAGTGACTAACGTGTTATTAATTTTGTGGGAGGCCATAAAAATTTGCTAAATGGCACGTTCCGAGTTCTAAAACATTTTTTAAGGGAAGTAATTAACGAGGGCCACGCAATTTATGAATTTTATTTGGCGCGACACACCTCAAATTATTTTAAAAGGCCAAACTAAAGAAACTATGATTTTCTATTAAGTATTATCTCTAAAAGGGGCCTTAATTAATTTGCATTATTAATTACTATTATAAAAAAATAATCGACGAATTTGGGCCTCAAGTTCAAGTCCACACTTGAACAAGAGGAAAACCTCTTAATTCAAATGTGCTACTTAACTTGGAAGACCCAAAATTGCACTATAGAATTTAACCAATAATTTAAAACAATATTTCAAATTCTCTAGCAGATTGGCCCTAAAAATTGGCCCAGACATGAGGCAGTTCGGTCATATAGCTGGACAGACCATCTCAATGAAATATTCAAGCTTTAGGATCAAAATGAGCCTAATTCAAAATGAGGAAAAAAGTTCAGGTGGGTCTTCAGCTGGGTCTACATTGGGCCTAATTCAAAATGAGCCTAATCTTCAGTTGGTTCTACGTTGGGCCCAATTTTATAGTCCAAATAATATGAACCATAGCCAAGTCAATATTAACATAGAAATGAAAATTGAGGACCTGATGAACTCATTCACATTTTAAACATTTAAACAGTGATTCTCATATTCATATATCGATTAATGTTCAATGCACGACCTAGCACCTAATCTAAAACTTTAAACAACTTTTAGTTTCAATTCATACATCCTAAACAGCTCCATAACGGACTGACAGACTGAAAAATGAAAGTGACTATCGGAGTTCTCATTTCATTCCCGAACCATTTTTAAATGAACATGTGAGGTAGCTATTATATTCAGCAAATATCTGATAAGCAATCACAAGCATTTGATAGGTAAACTAAGGCTAATATCATGTTCAAGCTATAGGACCTCATGATCATACACTACTTTCGGATTCTACTTTCAAATGGCGCCTTAAGTTGAACTTAAACTGCAAATTAATCTAATAGCCTAAACTGAAATTAACTATAGCTAGTATTCTACTCATAATGCTTACATAGGTCTGAAAAATAGTAATTAATACAGTCCAATTAGTACAAAATGGATAATATTCTAAACAACACTATTGAATTAAGTGTCTAAATACATAAATCATAACAGATTCATGTGAAGCACAATGAGTTATTCCAAATTTCTCTTCAAATGCATTCATTCATATAGATCCAGTATTCATACAACATTCGAAGTTAGAAAGGGTACCTGGAGAAATTAATAAGAGAAAAATATGAGGATCAGCATAGCAGAATCAACAGGTAAAAACCAGCAGCAACACAGCAACAATAGGATCAGTTTGAAAACCAAAATTGCATCACAGCAACCCAGGAATGAATCGTAGAGAAACAGCACCAATAAATGACCAAAACGGATTTGAATGAACCAAAATAGACTCAAAATCAACCTAGAAACTTCTAGAACTTCAGCTACCAAAATACCAGGAATATATTAGCCATTTTTAACCTTATCTAAGCTGGAAATTGATTTAACAGCTGGAATTCAAACTTATCCTAAGAAACTTCAAGGAAATAGTATTTTTTTTGGGGAGTTTTGTTGCTGGAAGTCTATGAACTCTTCAATATATTTCAAACTAATTTTTTTTTGGGATTTTTCTGACTTTTCTAAGATCTGGATTTTGAAATTCAAAAATTTTTGAGTTTTGAATCTCTAATGCTTCTAGAAACATGTAGGGACTTTTTTTTTCAGATTTCAAACTTGTAAAACAAGGCAGTAGAGATTGCCTTTTATAGGCAAAAATTGGGGCTCTTTCAGATTTTTTACTTTACACCTTTAGTCCCTCTTTTATTTTCAGTATTTAGCTAGTTAGCCCCTAAGGTTTTGGTTTGTTGACCAAGTTACTACTCTTAAGCTCCTGAAATTCTAATTAGAGCCCTATCGAGAAACTTCTAGGGAATTCTATTTTCAGTTACTAATAGATTCCTTAGGTGAAATATCTATACTAACCTTTATTCAATCTGAAATTATTATCCTATACTAACTAAACCCCAGCCCATTTTACCCTAGTCAGAATTTAACTATAGTTAAACCAAACAATTCCTAAAAATGGATTAATCAATCTAATTAATTCTAAACAGAGCTGAAATTAATTCTAATTAATACTGTGTTCTAAAGCTAATTTTATTACTACACTAATAAAACAGTCAACAATTCCAAGTGAAGCTATATTGTAACAATTGTCGACGCCCCACTTTTCTAAGGGCGAAATCGGATTTACGATATTATGGACAAAACAACTCTCATTCCCTTTTGAGAAATCGGGTTATGGAATTTGAAGAGTCGCCACCTAATGATTATAGTGCATTAGGACACTTTAAAGAAAAATAAGANAGGAAGGGAACACGTAAGGTTTGAACATAGTAGTTACAAATAAGTTTGAAAGTTTTAGAAAAAAAATGACATAAATGAATTAAAAAAGAGAGAAGGATTAATTGGAAGGAAACATAAATTTAAGGAAATATTATACAAAATAAAGAAAAGGAAAGGGGTCCTAGGTTTAAATACAATATGGATCACATCAATGCAATACCCAGCAATCACTCCTCAATAGAGGGGTCGCACGAGATATTAGCGCACCGGTCATCATCTCCATATTCTGCCCTTCCCGCCCCGTAAAGGTTATTTAAACGCGATTAGTCTCGTTTACTTATTGCATGCTAGTACCCGTCCCAACCTATCAGTCCCGGGGTATTAGGACTTCTAATCCTAAAAGGGAAGAAAAGGGGTAAGGCATATATGGGGTATAAAGGACAAAATACTAATTTCGACAACCAAAATAAATAGCAAGTAACGGGATTGACAAACAAACATGCAAGGCTCACATAAAACTCCGTAAGTCATATAGCATATAGTTTGTCATGCCTTTCACATACTGGTTTGGTCTTTAAATTAAAACTTAAGCGGCTGACGGACAAGTTTAATACATAGAATCAGATAAAAAGTCTGCATTAGGCAACTCGGATCCAATTGTCAGAGATTGAAGTATTTTAAACAAGTTATTCAGAAATCATCATTTCAAACAAGAGCCTAATGTAGAAGAGTTAAAACAGAAAGCTGAAAGTTGCAGAAGTTCAGAAATGACTTTAAAATCAGCATATTTGTTTGAGTGAAAATATAGTAGACTTGTGAAGAGGAGTTTTGAAAGTGAAAATACCTTAAAAGAAAGAGTGAGTTAAAAGACTGTTTTGAAAGATAGATTCAAGCGATGAATAAAATTTAAGCAGAAGATCTAAAGGAATTGTTTCAGAAGAAAGACGCGAGTTTGAAAAGTTTAAGAGCATTGCAGATTTACAGAATTTTAAAAGCATTATAGGTTTATAAGAGTTTTACTCAAAACGCTACGTTAAAGGCCAATTGACAGGTTGTTGTTGCTTAAAACTGAATCAAGCGAGTTTGAGACGAACCCCTATAGGCATGATATCTACAGCTGATTTTAAGCACTGTTATTAACTGGCGAAAGAGTGATTGTTTGACTACCCTATAATTTGCCTAACGCATATGAACTTCCTATAGGCATAGTTTCTATATGCAACTGATTTACATGAATATTAAGTCCTATAGGTAGGATTTCTAATGATGTACAAGATGATTAAACGCTGGTCCTATAGACATGGTATCTAGGTGACTGATTTAAACATATCCCCTATAGGCCCATAGGTGATAAAAATTAAAAGTCCTAAGGCATGATATCTAAGTGATTAAAAAACATTAGCCTATAGGCATGGTATCTAAGTGATTAAAAATATTAACCTATAGGCATGGTATCTAAGTGATTGAAAACATTAACCTATATGCATGGTATTTACCCTTTGTGCAATAAAGTAAAATAATCCCCTCCCACACCCCTTTTTATTATATCTCCCCGAGTTCTTTTATACAAAAAATATTACAGAACCAGAAGGAAGAAAGAAAACGATTAAAAATACATCACAACCTACAGCTAGATCCGAGCAGCCTAATTCAATCTTGATGTCCAACAACATGCGTTAAACCAATTCCGGGATCCAGATTTCCAAAGCCTTCTCTTATCCAAAATGTTTCAGAGTTCCAAGGAGCCTCAAGGGCTCCAGGTAGTGCTTACACTCTGGATAACAATTAGAACAGAATAGTGCAGTGTGGAATAGCCAGCCCTTAGGCATCCAAGTTTAGAGGGAGCTCCAGGGTCCCAAAACATGGCTTACCAAAGGGGGGCAGAACTTAGAACTAGGAATAAGTGCAAAGTGAGAGAGGGATTAGGGAACCATAGCAAATGATAGTCATGCCCAGCCATGGGTGTAAACTGGCACACCCCTGACCAGTTGCTTGGTCCAAACAAATTAAGAGCAGACCTTAGAGGTCAGACCTAAGTCTGGATGGTGATTAGGACACCACCAGACTTAAGTCAAGGCTCAGTACATAAAGGGAGAAGGGAAGTGGGAATTGATTGAGTTAGAGGTTCAAAGAAACCTAGTTCAAAGTCATAGATAGCAATGTGAAGTGCTGCTATGTCATGAACTACAACTCTCATACAAAGGGGTAAAAGGAAGGGGGTTCACATGAGAAAAGAGCACACAGAGTTGCAGAAACATGATGAAGGAAAGCATAACAGCTTATAAACAGCCACATGGTGAAAGAAAGCATAACAGGCTAGAAAATAAACACATAGTGAAGGGGCATTATTTAACTAAGAATGACATACCAGATGCAAAGTACTAGAATAGCAGGACAATAGAGTAAGCAGACAGCAAGAGATCAGCAGGAGAAAACTCAAGTCTTCAGCAAACACTTGAGAGTTCAAAGAGAACTTTGAGAATTTTTCAGAATATAAAGGGAGAAGAGAAGCAAGGTGCTCAATACTATAAGTGAAAAAAAAAGCAATTTTGATTGTGAAAGAGTGCAGAAAAGTTGTATTTTTTGAATGCAGAAGTAATGCAGAGAAAGTAGTGAATTGAGAGTCTGTGTGTCAAGCTTGTTCAGCCCTTTTTTTTTTTTTTTGCAAAAGGGTGGCCGCCCTTTTATAGTGCAGAAAACGAGTAAAAAGAGGTAAGAAAATAACTTTGAAAATTAGTTTCAATGATTTCCCTTCAGTCAAGGGAATTGATTTCAAACGGGCAGGATAATTAAGGAAAGGGTTCGGTTCAAAAATTTTTCCAAAGCAGTACAATAAGGGTAGATACACAGAATATTATTTAAGAGAAATAGTTCGATAGTACACGGTTTGAACCAAATAAGGAAAGACAATCAATTAGCAGTCAGTAAAATTAGGGCTTGAGTCTGAGCTCGAATGAATCCAACCAGGAAAGGTGAAGAGAAACTTAATTTAAAGAAAATCATCAACAATCAATCAAACCCTTTTGAAAAGGGACTCGAAGTCAATCACAGGCTGGCCAAAGGCCTTTTGAAAGAGGAGAATTGGTCATATAAAAAGCATACAGACATGCACGAATAAGAGAACATTGTATAAAAAAATCCAGGAGTATAACAAAAGGTCGAGTCCAATTTATAGACTCTGAATGAGTTCAAGAGAGAACCCTAGGGTTTTGACATAGAACCCTAGTCTGAACACCAACTCAAACTTGTCAAAAACCCTAAATCCTAGGGTTTCTAACGGAGAGGAGGAGGTGAGCCATTGAAATGGACCCAGAGGTCTCTTTTAGAGACTTGTGCAAAATAAACATAGAGAACAGTAGGAAACACACACAATAGAAATCATGTAAGAAAATATGGCAGAGACGGTCATGCGAGTTTAGTCTAAAGGCAGAGGAAAATATAAAGTATAAAAAAAAAAGAACAGAAAAAATCAAGTTCATGCATAGTAGAGAAGAAACACATGAGATAAACACAGATGAAACACACATAAAGAAAAAGGGAAGAAGAATCAGAAAGTTTTTCCAGAAACCCTAGTTTTTAAAAAATTGAATAATTTCGAAAGAAAAATTGGGAAAACCCTGAAACATAGAATATAACATAGATATAGCATAGATCTAAGGGAAAACAAATAGGAAAACCTCGAATGACTTTAGGACTCCTTAGAAACCCTAGAAACGAGAAGGCTTGGAAGAGGTCTGGTCTGGAGTTGATCTGAGCCATACCTAGGCTCTTAAGGCTCGAATATGTCGGAACGGGGCCGGAGAGGCCATAGAACCTCAGATCTATGGAGGATCTGCTCGAACACCATCGAGGTCGAACCTCGAAATCTTCAACAAACATGACTCAGGAGTGAAGGAGAGTGAGCACAGGCCGTCCATGGCCTGAGAAGCCATGGGCTCCGATGAGATTGGTCGGAGAAGACAAAGGAAACGATTAGGGCTTTTCAAGTGTTTAAGAGCGTTTGAGAGAGAGAGAGAGAGAGAGAGAGTTTGAGGGCGGCGGTCGAAGAGGGAATGAGGGTTAGGGTTAGGTCGTGTATAATTAAAAAAGAAAGAATAATTTGTGGCCGTTGATCAAAAGGATCAACGACCTGGATTTAAAAAGATTCCGGGCGGGTTTAGGCAATTGGGTCAGGGGTTGGAATTGGGCTGGTCCAATTTGGGTTAGAAATTGGCTAAAATTGAAATAGGAATGTGGTTAAAATTGAAATGAATTGAGGCTACAATTGAAATAGCCAATTTTCCCGTTTTAT
>MU687004.1:5744-20379 GCA_026770625.1 Nicotiana glauca
TGGAGAACAAAGGCATTTATTTCAAGTTTTAGCAATCAGGAGCCCGACTGGAGAACAGAGGCATTTATTTCAAGTTTCGGTAATCAGGAGCCCGTCTGGAAAACATAGGTATTTATTTCAAGTTTTACCAATCGGGAGGCCGCCTAGAGAACAGAGGCATTTATTTCAAGTTTTATCAATTAGGAGCCCGCCTGGAGAAGAGGGACATTTATTTCAAGTTTTAGCAATCAGGAGCCCGCCTGGAGAACAGAGGCATTTATTTCAAGTTTTATCAATCAGGAACCCACCTGGAGAACAAAGGCATTTATTTCAAGTTTTAGTAATTAGGAGCCCGCTTGGAGAACAGAGACATTTATTTCAAGTTTCGGTAATCAGAAGCCAGTCTTGAAAACATAGGCATTTATTGCAAGTTTTAGCAATCGGGAGCCCACTTGGAGAACATAGGCATTTATTTCAAGTTTTATCAATCAGGAGCCCGCCTGGAGTAGAGAGCCATTTATTTCAAGTTTTAGCAATCAGGAGCCCGCCTGGAGAACAGAGGCATTTATTTCAAGTTTTAGCAATCAGGAGCCCGCCTGGAGAACAGAGGCATTTATTTCAAGTTTTAGCAATTAGGATCCCGCCTGGAGAATATAGGCATTTATTTCAAGTTTTACCAGTTAGGAGCCCACCTGGAGAACAGAGGCATATAATTCAAGTTTTAGCAATCAGCAGCCCGCCTGGAGAACATATGCATTTATTTAAAGTTTTAGCAAAGAGGAGCACACCTGGAGAACAGTTTTAGCAATCAGGAGCCCGCCAGGAGAATAGAGGCATTTCTTTCAAGTTTCAGCAATCAGGAGCCCGCCTGGAAGAGAGAGGCATTTATTTCAAGTTTCAGCAATCTGGAGCCCGTCTGGAGAACAATGGCATTTATTTCATGTTTTAGGAATCAGGAGCCCGCCTGGAGAACAGAAGCATTTATTTCAAGCCTTAGCAATCAGGAGCCCGCCTGGAGATCAGAGGCGTTTATTTCATGTTTTAGCAATCAGGAGCCCGCTTGGAGAACAAAGGCATTTATTTCCAGTTTTAGCAGTCAGGAGCCCGTCTAGGGAGAGAGGCATTTATTACAAGCTTCAGTAATCTGGAGCCCGTCTGGAGAACAGAGGCATTTATTTCATATTTTAGGAATCAGGATCCCACCTGGAGAACAGAGGCATTTATTTCAAGTTTTAGCAATCAGGAGCCCGTTAGGAAAACATAGGCATTTATTTTAAGTTTTAGCAGTCAGGAGCCCGCATGAAGAACAAAGGCATATATTTCAAGTTTCAGCAATAAGGAGCCCGCCTGGAGAACGGAGGCATTTATTTCAAGTTTTAGCAATCAGGAGCCCGCTTGGAGAATAGTGGTATTTATTTCAAGTCTTAGCGATCGGGAGCCCGTCTGGAGAATAGAGGCATTTATTACAAGTTTTAACAATCAGGAGACCGCCTGGAGAACAAAGGCATTCATTTCAAGTTTTAGTAATCAGGAGCCCGTCTGGAGAACAAAGGCGTTTATTTCAAGTTTTAGCAGTCAGGAGCCCGCTTGGAGAAGAGAGGCATATATTTCACGTTTCAGCAATAAGGAGCCCGCCTGGAGAACAGAGGTATTTATTTGAAGTTTTAGCAATCAGGAGCCCGCCTGGAGAACAGAGTCATTTATTTTAAGTTTCGACAATCAGGAGCCCGCCTGGAGATCAAAGGCATTTATTTCAAGTTTTAGCAATCAGGAGCCCGCCTGTAGAACAAAGGCATTTATTTCAAGTTGTAGCAGTTAGGAGCCCGCTTCGAGAACAGTGTCGTATATTTCACGTTTCAGCAATCAGGAGCCCGCCTGGAGAATAGAGGTATTTATTTTAAGTTTTAGCAATCAGGAGCCCGCCTGGAGAACAGAGCCATTTATTTTAAGTTTCGACACTCAGGAGCCCCCCTGGAGAACAAAGGCATTTATTTCAAGTTTTAGAAATCAGGAGCCCGACTTGAGAACAGAGGCATTTTTTTCAAGTTTTGGTAATCAGGAGCCCGTCTGGAAAACATAAACATTTATTTCAAGTTTTAGCAATCAGGAGCCCGCTAGGAGAACATAGGCATTTATTTCAAGTTTTATCAATCAGGAGCCCGCCTAGAGAAGAGAGGCATTTATTTCAAGTTTTAGCAATCAGGAGACCGCCTGGAGAACAGAGGCATTTATTTCAAGTTTTAGCAATCAGGATCCCGCCTGGAGAATATAGGCATCTATTTCAAGTTTTACCAGTTAGGAGCCCACTTGAAGAACAGAGGCATATATTTCAAGTTTTAGCAATCAGCAGCCCGCCTGGAGAATAGATGCATTTATATAAAGTATTAGCAAAGAGAAGCCCGCCTGGAGAACAGTTTTAGCAATCAGGAGCCCGCCAAGTGAACAGAGGGTTTTATTTCAAGTTTCAGCAATCAGGAGCCCGCCTAGAGGAGAGAGTCATTTATTTCAAGTTTTAGCAATCTGGAGCCCGTCTGAAGAACAGTGGCATTTATTTCATGTTTTTGGAATCAGGAGCCCGCCTGGAGAACAGAGGCATTTATTTCAAGCCTTAGCAATCAGGAGCCCGCCTGGAGAACAGAGGCATATATTTTTAGTTTTAGCAGTCAGGAGCCCGCTTGAAGAACAGAGGCATATATTTCAAGTTTCAGCAATCACGAGCCCGCCTAAAGAACAGAGGCATTTATTTCAAGTTTTAGCAATCAGCAGCCCGCCTGGAGAACAGAGGCATTTATTTCAAGTTTGACCAATTAGGAGCCCGCCTGGAGAACAAAGGCATTTATTTCAAGTTTCAGCAATCAGGAGCCCGCCTGGAGAACAGAAGCATTTATTTCATGTTTCGGCAATCAGGAGCTCATTAGAAAAAAATAGGCATTTATTTAAAGTTTTAACAATTAGGAGCCCGCCTGGAGACCAGAGGCATTTATTTCATGTTTTAGCAGTCAGGAGCCCGCCTGGAGGACAGAGGCATTTATTTCAAGTTTCAGCAATCTGGAGCCCGTCTGGAGAACAGAGGCATTTATTTCAAGTTTTAGCAATCACGAGCCCGACTGGAGAACAGAGGCATCGATTTCAAGTTTCGGTAATCAGGAGCCAGTCTGGAAACGTAGGCATTTATTTCAAGTTTTAGCAATCGGGAGCCCACCTAGAGAACAGAGTCATTTATTTCAAGTTTTATCAATCAGGAGCTCGCCTGGAGAAGAGAGGCATTTATTTAAAGTTTTAGCAATCAGGAGCCCGCCTGGAGAACAGAGGCATTTATTTCAAGTTCTATCAATCAGGAGCCCGCCTGGAGAACGAAGACATTTATTTCAAGTTTTAGCAGTTAGGAGCCCGCTTGGAGAACAGAGGCATATATTTCATGTTTCAGCAATCAGGAGCTCGCCTGGAGAACAGAGGTATTTATTTGAAGTTTTAGCAATTAGGAGCCCGCCTGGAGAACAGAGGCATTTATTTCATGTTTTAGCAATCACGAGCCCGACTGGAGAACAGATGCATTTAGTTCAAGTTTCGGTAATCAGGAGCCCGTCTGGAAAACATAGGCATTTATTTCAAGTTTTAGCAATCGGGAGCCCGCCTGGAGAAAATAGGCATTTATTTCAAGTTTTATCAATCAGGAGCCCGCCTGGAGAACAGAGGCATTTATTTCATGTTTTAGCAATCACGAGCCCGCCTGGAGAACAGATGCATTTAGTTCAAGTTTCGGTAATCAGGAGCCCGTCTGGAAAACATAGGCATTTATTTCAAGTTTTAGCAATCGGGAGCCCGCCTGGAGAAAATAGGCATTTATTTCAAGTTTTATCAATCAGGAGCCCGTCTGGAGAAGAGAGGCGTTTATTTCAAGTTTTAGCAATCAGGAGCCCGCCTGGAGAACAGAGGCATTTATTTTAAGTTTCAGAAATCAGGAGCCCTGTCTAGAAAACATAGGCATTTATTTCAAGTTTTAGCAATCGGGAGCCCGCCTGGAGAACAGAGGCATTTATTTCTAGTTTTAGCAATTAGGATCCCGCCTGGAGAATAGAGGCATTTATTTCAAGGTTTACCAGTTTGGAGCCCACCTGGAGAACAGAGGCATATATTTCAAGTTTTAGCAATCAGCAGCTCGCCTGGAGAATAGATGCATTTATTTAAAGTTTTAGCAAAGAGAAGCCCGCCTAGAGAACAGTTTTAGCAATCAGGAGCCCGCCAGGAGAACAGAGGCATTTATTTAAAGTTTCAGCAATCAGGAGCCCGCGTGGAGGAGAGAGGCATTTATTTCAAGTTTCAGCAATCTGGAGCCCGTCTGAAGAACAGTGGCATTTATTTCATGTTTTAGGAATCAGGAGCCCGCCTGGAGAACAGAGGCATTTATTTCAAGCCTTAGCAATCAGGAGCCCGCCTGGAGAATAGAGGCATTTATTTCAAGTTTTAGCAGTCAGGAGCTCGCTTGGAGAACAGAGGCATATATTTCAAGTTTCAGCAATCACGAGCCCGCCTAAAGAACAGAGTCATTTATTTCAAGTTTTATCAATCAGGAGCTCAACTTGAAAAGAGAGGCATTTATTTGAAGTTTTAGCAATCAGGAGCCCGCCTGGAGAACAGAGGCATTTAATTCAAGTTTTAGCAATCGGGAGCCCACCTAGAGAACAGAGTCATTTATTTCAAGTTTTATCAATCAAGAGCTCGCGTGGAGAATAGAGGCATTTATTTCAAGTTTTAGAAGTCAGGAGCCCGCCTGAAGAACATAGGCATATATTTCATGTTTTAGCAGTCAGGAGCCCGCTAGGAGACCAGAGGCATTTATTTCATGTTTCAGTAATCAGGAGCCCGCCTGGAGATCAGAGGCATTTATTTCATGTTTTAGTAATCAGGAGCCCGCCTGGAGATCAGAGGCATTTATTTCATGTTTTAGCAGTCAGGAGCCCGATTGGAGGAGAGAGGCATTTATTTCAAGTTTCAGCAATCTGGAGCCCATCTGGAGAACAGAGGCATTTATTTCATGTTTTAGGAATCAGGAGCCCGCCTGGAGAACAGAGGCATTGATTTCAAGTTTCGGTAATCAGGAGCCAGTCTGGAAAACATAGGCATTTATTTCAAGTTTTAGCAATCAGGAGCCCGCCGAGAGAATAGAGGCATTTATTTCAAGTTTTATCAATCAGGAGCTCGCCTGGAGAAGAGAGGCCTTTATTTCAAGTTTTATCAATCAGGAGCCCGCCTGGAGAACAAAGGCATTTATTTCAAGTTTTAGTAGTTAGGAGCCCGCTTGGAGAACAGAGGCATATATTTCACGTTTCGGTAATCAGGAGCCAGTTGGAAAACATAGGCATTTATTTCAAGTTTTAGCAATCAGGAGCCCGCCTGGAGAACAGAGGCATTTATTTCAAGTTTTAGCGATCACGAGCCCGACTGGAGAACAGATGCATTTATTTCAAGTTTCGGTAATCAGGAGCCCGTATGGAAAACATAGGCATTTATTTCAAGTTTTAGCAATCGGGAGCCCGCCTGGAGAACATAGGCATTTATTTCAAGCTTTATCAATCAGGAGCCCGCCTGGAGATTAGAGGCATTTATTTCATGTTTTAGCAGTCAGGAGCCCTCCTGGAGGAGAGTGGCATTTATTTCAAGTTTCAGCAATCTGGAGCCCATCTGGAGAACAGAGTCATTTATTTCAAGTTTCAGCAATCAGTAGCCCGCCTGGAGAACAAAGGCATTTATTTCAAGTTTCATCAATCAGGAGCCCGCCTGGAGAACAGAGGCCTTTATTTCATGTTTCGGCAATCAGGAGCCCGTTAGGAAAACATAGGCATTTATTTAAAGTTTTAACAATCAGTAGCCCGCCTGGAGAACAGAGGCATTTATATCTAGTTTTATCAATCAGGAGCTCGCCTGGAGAACAGAGGCATTTATTTCAAGTTTTAGCACTCAGGAGCCCGCTTGGAGAATAGAGGCATTTATTTCAAGTTTTAAAAGTCAGGAGCCCGCCTGAAGAACAAAGGAATATATTTCATGTTTTAGCAGTCAGGAGCCCGCTAAGAGACCAAAGGCAATTATTTCATGTTTCAGTAATCAGGAGCCCGCCTGGAGATCAGAGCCATTTATTTCATGTTTTAGCAGTCAGGAGCCCGCCTGGAGGAGAGAGGCATTTATTTCAAGTTTCAGCAATCTGGAGCCCGCCTGGAGAACAGAGGCCTTTATTTAACGTTTTAGCAGTCAGGAGCCCGCTTGGAGAACAGAGGCATATATTTCACGTTTCAGCAATCAGGAGCCCGCCTAGTGAACAGAGGCATTTATTTCAAGTTTTAGCAACCAGGAGCCCGCCTGGAGAACAGAGGCCTTTATTTAACGTTTTAGCAGTCAGGAGCCCGCTTGGAGAACAGAGGCATATATTTCACGTTTCAGCAATCAGGAGCCCGCCTAGTGAACAGAGGCATTTATTTCAAGTTTTAGCAACCAGGAGCCCGCCTGGAGAACAGAGGCCTTTATTTAACGTTTTAGCAGTCAGGAGCCCGCTTGGAGAACAGAGGCATATATTTCACGTTTCAGCAATCAGGAGCCCGCCTAGTGAACAGAGGCATTTATTTCAAGTTTTAGCAACCAGGAGCCCGCCTGGAGAACAGAGGCCTTTATTTAACGTTTTAGCAGTCAGGAGCCCGCTTGGAGAACAGAGGCATATATTTCACGTTTCAGCAATCAGGAGCCCGCCTAGTGAACAGAGGCATTTATTTCAAGTTTTAGCAACCAGGAGCCCGCCTGGAGAACAGAGGCCTTTATTTAACGTTTTAGCAGTCAGGAGCCCGCTTGGAGAACAGAGGCATATATTTCACGTTTCAGCAATCAGGAGCCCGCCTAGTGAACAGAGGCATTTATTTCAAGTTTTAGCAACCAGGAGCCCGCCTGGAGAACAGAGGCCTTTATTTAACGTTTTAGCAGTCAGGAGCCCGCTTGGAGAACAGAGGCATATATTTCACGTTTCAGCAATCAGGAGCCCGCCTAGTGAACAGAGGCATTTATTTCAAGTTTTAGCAACCAGGAGCCCGCCTGGAGAACAGAGGCCTTTATTTAACGTTTTAGCAGTCAGGAGCCCGCTTGGAGAACAGAGGCATATATTTCACGTTTCAGCAATCAGGAGCCCGCCTAGTGAACAGAGGCATTTATTTCAAGTTTTAGCAACCAGGAGCCCGCCTGGAGAACAGAGGCCTTTATTTAACGTTTTAGCAGTCAGGAGCCCGCTTGGAGAACAGAGGCATATATTTCACGTTTCAGCAATCAGGAGCCCGCCTAGTGAACAGAGGCATTTATTTCAAGTTTTAGCAACCAGGAGCCCGCCTGGAGAACAGAGGCCTTTATTTAACGTTTTAGCAGTCAGGAGCCCGCTTGGAGAACAGAGGCATATATTTCACGTTTCAGCAATCAGGAGCCCGCCTAGTGAACAGAGGCATTTATTTCAAGTTTTAGCAACCAGGAGCCCGCCTGGAGAACAGAGGCCTTTATTTAACGTTTTAGCAGTCAGGAGCCCGCTTGGAGAACAGAGGCATATATTTCACGTTTCAGCAATCAGGAGCCCGCCTAGTGAACAGAGGCATTTATTTCAAGTTTTAGCAACCAGGAGCCCGCCTGGAGAACAGAGGCCTTTATTTAACGTTTTAGCAGTCAGGAGCCCGCTTGGAGAACAGAGGCATATATTTCACGTTTCAGCAATCAGGAGCCCGCCTAGTGAACAGAGGCATTTATTTCAAGTTTTAGCAACCAGGAGCCCGCCTGGAGAACAGAGGCCTTTATTTAACGTTTTAGCAGTCAGGAGCCCGCTTGGAGAACAGAGGCATATATTTCACGTTTCAGCAATCAGGAGCCCGCCTAGTGAACAGAGGCATTTATTTCAAGTTTTAGCAACCAGGAGCCCGCCTGGAGAACAGAGGCCTTTATTTAACGTTTTAGCAGTCAGGAGCCCGCTTGGAGAACAGAGGCATATATTTCACGTTTCAGCAATCAGGAGCCCGCCTAGTGAACAGAGGCATTTATTTCAAGTTTTAGCAACCAGGAGCCCGCCTGGAGAACAGAGGCCTTTATTTAACGTTTTAGCAGTCAGGAGCCCGCTTGGAGAACAGAGGCATATATTTCACGTTTCAGCAATCAGGAGCCCGCCTAGTGAACAGAGGCATTTATTTCAAGTTTTAGCAACCAGGAGCCCGCCTGGAGAACAGAGGCCTTTATTTAACGTTTTAGCAGTCAGGAGCCCGCTTGGAGAACAGAGGCATATATTTCACGTTTCAGCAATCAGGAGCCCGCCTAGTGAACAGAGGCATTTATTTCAAGTTTTAGCAACCAGGAGCCCGCCTGGAGAACAGAGGCCTTTATTTAACGTTTTAGCAGTCAGGAGCCCGCTTGGAGAACAGAGGCATATATTTCACGTTTCAGCAATCAGGAGCCCGCCTAGTGAACAGAGGCATTTATTTCAAGTTTTAGCAACCAGGAGCCCGCCTGGAGAACAGAGGCCTTTATTTAACGTTTTAGCAGTCAGGAGCCCGCTTGGAGAACAGAGGCATATATTTCACGTTTCAGCAATCAGGAGCCCGCCTAGTGAACAGAGGCATTTATTTCAAGTTTTAGCAACCAGGAGCCCGCCTGGAGAACAGAGGCCTTTATTTAACGTTTTAGCAGTCAGGAGCCCGCTTGGAGAACAGAGGCATATATTTCACGTTTCAGCAATCAGGAGCCCGCCTAGTGAACAGAGGCATTTATTTCAAGTTTTAGCAACCAGGAGCCCGCCTGGAGAACAGAGGCCTTTATTTAACGTTTTAGCAGTCAGGAGCCCGCTTGGAGAACAGAGGCATATATTTCACGTTTCAGCAATCAGGAGCCCGCCTAGTGAACAGAGGCATTTATTTCAAGTTTTAGCAACCAGGAGCCCGCCTGGAGAACAGAGGCCTTTATTTAACGTTTTAGCAGTCAGGAGCCCGCTTGGAGAACAGAGGCATATATTTCACGTTTCAGCAATCAGGAGCCCGCCTAGTGAACAGAGGCATTTATTTCAAGTTTTAGCAACCAGGAGCCCGCCTGGAGAACAGAGGCCTTTATTTAACGTTTTAGCAGTCAGGAGCCCGCTTGGAGAACAGAGGCATATATTTCACGTTTCAGCAATCAGGAGCCCGCCTAGTGAACAGAGGCATTTATTTCAAGTTTTAGCAACCAGGAGCCCGCCTGGAGAACAGAGGCCTTTATTTAACGTTTTAGCAGTCAGGAGCCCGCTTGGAGAACAGAGGCATATATTTCACGTTTCAGCAATCAGGAGCCCGCCTAGTGAACAGAGGCATTTATTTCAAGTTTTAGCAACCAGGAGCCCGCCTGGAGAACAGAGGCCTTTATTTAACGTTTTAGCAGTCAGGAGCCCGCTTGGAGAACAGAGGCATATATTTCACGTTTCAGCAATCAGGAGCCCGCCTAGTGAACAGAGGCATTTATTTCAAGTTTTAGCAACCAGGAGCCCGCCTGGAGAACAGAGGCCTTTATTTAACGTTTTAGCAGTCAGGAGCCCGCTTGGAGAACAGAGGCATATATTTCACGTTTCAGCAATCAGGAGCCCGCCTAGTGAACAGAGGCATTTATTTCAAGTTTTAGCAACCAGGAGCCCGCCTGGAGAACAGAGGCCTTTATTTAACGTTTTAGCAGTCAGGAGCCCGCTTGGAGAACAGAGGCATATATTTCACGTTTCAGCAATCAGGAGCCCGCCTAGTGAACAGAGGCATTTATTTCAAGTTTTAGCAACCAGGAGCCCGCCTGGAGAACAGAGGCCTTTATTTAACGTTTTAGCAGTCAGGAGCCCGCTTGGAGAACAGAGGCATATATTTCACGTTTCAGCAATCAGGAGCCCGCCTAGTGAACAGAGGCATTTATTTCAAGTTTTAGCAACCAGGAGCCCGCCTGGAGAACAGAGGCCTTTATTTAACGTTTTAGCAGTCAGGAGCCCGCTTGGAGAACAGAGGCATATATTTCACGTTTCAGCAATCAGGAGCCCGCCTAGTGAACAGAGGCATTTATTTCAAGTTTTAGCAACCAGGAGCCCGCCTGGAGAACAGAGGCCTTTATTTAACGTTTTAGCAGTCAGGAGCCCGCTTGGAGAACAGAGGCATATATTTCACGTTTCAGCAATCAGGAGCCCGCCTAGTGAACAGAGGCATTTATTTCAAGTTTTAGCAACCAGGAGCCCGCCTGGAGAACAGAGGCCTTTATTTAACGTTTTAGCAGTCAGGAGCCCGCTTGGAGAACAGAGGCATATATTTCACGTTTCAGCAATCAGGAGCCCGCCTAGTGAACAGAGGCATTTATTTCAAGTTTTAGCAACCAGGAGCCCGCCTGGAGAACAGAGGCCTTTATTTAACGTTTTAGCAGTCAGGAGCCCGCTTGGAGAACAGAGGCATATATTTCACGTTTCAGCAATCAGGAGCCCGCCTAGTGAACAGAGGCATTTATTTCAAGTTTTAGCAACCAGGAGCCCGCCTGGAGAACAGAGGCCTTTATTTAACGTTTTAGCAGTCAGGAGCCCGCTTGGAGAACAGAGGCATATATTTCACGTTTCAGCAATCAGGAGCCCGCCTAGTGAACAGAGGCATTTATTTCAAGTTTTAGCAGTCAGGAGCCCGCTTGGAGAACAGAGGCATATATTTCAAGTTTCAGCAATCACGAGCCCGCCTAATGAACAGAGGCATTTATTTCAAGTTTTAGCAATCAGCAGGCCGCCTGGAGAACAGAGGCATTTATTTCATATTTCAGCAATCAGGAGCCCGCCTGGAGGAGAGAGGCATTTATTTAAAGTTTCAACAATCTGGAGCCCGTCTGAAGAACAGTGGCATTTATTTCATGTTTTAACAATCAGGAGCCCGCCTGGAGAACAGAGGCATTTATATCTAGTTTTATCAATCAGGAGCTCGCCTAGAGAACAGAGGCATTTATTTCAAGTTTTAGCACTCAGGAGCCCGCCTGGAGAATAGATGCATTTATTTCAAGTTTTAGAAGTCAGGAGCCCGCCTGTAGAACAGAAGAATATATTTCATGTTTTAGCAGTCAGGAGCCCGCTAGGAGACCAGAGGCATTTATTTCATGTTTCAGTAATCAGGAGCCCACCTGGAGATCAGAGGCATTTATTTCATGTTTTAGCAGTCAGGAGCCCGCCGGGAGGAGAGAGGCATTTATTTCAAGTTTCAGCAATCTGGAGCCCGTCTGGAGAATAGAGGCATTTATTTCATGTTTTAGGAATCAGGAGCTCGCCTGGAGAAGAGAGGCATTTATTTCAAGTTTTATCAATCAGGAGCCCGCCTGGAGAAGAAAGGCATTTATTTCAAGTTTTAGCAGTTAGGAGCCCGCTTTGAGAACAGAGGCATATATTTCATGTTTCGGTAATCAGGAGCCAGTCTGGAAAACATAGGCATTTATTTCAAGTTTTAGCAATCGGGAGCCCGTCTAGAGAACAGAGACATTTATTTCAAGTTTTATCAATCAGGAGCTCGCCTAGAGAACAGATGCATTTATTTCAAGTTTTAGCAATCAGGAGCCCGCATGGAGAACAGAGGCATTTATTTCAAGTTTTATCAATCAGGAGCCCGCCTGGAGAACAGAGGTATTTATTTAAAGTTTTAGCAATCAGGAGCCCGCCTGGAGAACAGAGGCATTTATTTTAAGTTTCGAAAATCAGGTGCCCGCCTGGAGAACAAAGGCATATATTTTTTAAGTTTTAGCAATCACGAGCCCGACTGGAGAACAGATGTATTTATTTCAAGTTTCGGTAATCAGGAGCCCGTCTGGAAAACATAGGCATTTATTTCAAGTTTTAGCAATCAGGAGCCCGCCTGGAGAACAGAGGCATTTATTTCAAGTTTCAGCAATCAGGAGCCCGCCTGGAGAACAAAGGCATTTATTTCAAGTTTTAGCAGTTAGGAGCCCGCTTGGAGAACAGAGGCATTTATTTCAAGTTTCAGCAATCTGGAGCCCGTCTGGAGAACAGAGTCATTTATTTCATGTTTCAGCAATCAGGAGCCCGCCTGGAGAACAAAGGCATTTATTTCAAGTTTCAACAATCAGGAGCCCGCCTGGAGAACAGAGGCATTTATTTCATGTTTCGGCAATCAGGAGCCCGTTAGGAAAACATAGGCATTTATTTAATGTTTTAATAATTAGGAGCCCGACTGGAGAACAGAGGCATTTATATCTAGTTTTATCAATCAGGAGCTCGCCTGGAGAACAGAGGCATTTATTTCAAGTTTTAGCACTCAGGAGCCCGCCTGGAGAATAGAGGCATTTATTTCAAGTTTTAGCAGTCAGGAGCCCACCTGAAGAACAGAGGCATATATTTCATGTTTTAGCAGTCAGGAGCCCACTAGGAGACCAGAGGCATTTATTTCATGTTTCAGTAATCAGGAGCCCGCCTGGAGATCAGAGGCATTTATTTCATGTTTTACAAGTCAGGAGCCCGCCTGGAGGAGAGAGGCATTTATTTCAAGTTTCAGCAATCTGGAGCCCATCTGGAGAACAGAGACATTTATTTCATGTTTTAGGAATCAGGAGCCCGCCTGGAGAACAGAGGCATTGATTTCAAGTTTCGGTAATCAGGAGCCAGTCTGGAAAACATAGGCATTTATTTCAAGTTTTAGCAATCGGGAGCTCGCCTAGAGAACAGAGGCATTTATTACAAGTTTTATCAATCAGGAGCTAGCCTGGAGAAGAAAGGCATTTATTTCAAGTTTTAGCAATTAGGAGCCCGCCTGGAGAACAAAGGCATTTATTTCAAGTTTTAGCAGTTAGGAGCCCGCTTGGAGAACAGAGGCATTTATTTCAAGTTTTAGCAATTAGGATCCCGCCTGGAGAATAGAGGCGTTTATTTCAAGTTTTACCAGTTAGGAGCCCACCTGGAGAACAGAGGCATATATTTCAAGTTTTAGTAATCAGCAGATCGCCTGGAGAATAGATGCATTTATTTAAAGTTTTAGCAAAGAGAAGCCCGCCTGGAGAACAGTTTTAGCAATCAGGAGCCCGCCAGGAGAACAGAGGCATTTGTTTCAAGTTTCAGCAATCAGGAGCCCGCCTGGAGGAGAGAGGCATTTATTTCAAGTTTCAACAATCTGGAGCCCGTCTGAAGAACAGTGGCATTTATTTCATGTTTTAGGAATCAGGAGCCCGCCTCGAGAACAGAGGCATTTATTTCAAGCCTTATCAATCAGGAGCCCGCCTGGAGAACAGAGGAATTTATTTCAAGTTTTAGCAGTCAGGAGCCCGCTTGGAGAACAGAGGCATATATTTCAAGTTTCAGCAATCACGAGCCTGCCTAATGAACAGAGGCATTTATTTCAAGTTTTAGAAATCAGCAGGCCGCCTGGAGAACAGAGGCATTTATTTCAAGTTTCAGCAATCAGGAGCCCACCTGGAGAACAAAGGCATTTATTTCAAGTTTAAGAAATCAGGAGCCCGCCTGGAGAACAGAGGCATTTATTTCATGTTTCAGCAATCAGGATCCCGTTAGGAAAACATAGGCATTTATTTCAAGTTTTAACAATCAGGAGCCTGCCTAGAGAACAGAGGCATTTATATCTAGTTTTATCAATCAGGAGCTCGCCTGGAGAACAGAGGCATTTATTTCATGTTTCAGTAATCAGGAGCCCGCCTGGAGATCAGAGGCATTTAATTCATGTTTTAGCAGTCAGCAGCCCGCCTGGAGGAGAGAGGCATTTATTTCAAGTTTCAACAATTTGGAATCCGTTTGGAGAACAGAGGCATTTATTTCATGTTTTAGGAATCAGGAGCCTGCCTGAAGAACAGAGGCATTGATTTCAAGTTTCGGTAATCAGGAGCCAGTCTGGAAAACATAGGCATTTATTTCAACTTTTAGCAATCGGGAGCCCGCCTAGAGAACAAAGGCATTTATTTCAAGTTTTATCAATCAGGAGCTCGCCTGGAGAAGAGAGGCATTTATTTCAAGTTATAGCAATCAGGAGCCCGCTTGGGGAACAGAGGCATTTATTTCAAGTTTTATCAATCAGAAGCCCGCCTGGAGAACAAAGGCATTTATTTCAAGTTTTAGCGATCACGAGCCTGACTGGAGAACAGATGTATTTATTTCAAGTTTCGGTAATCAGGAGCCCGTCTGGAAAACATAGGCATTTATTTCAATTTTTAGCAGTTAGAAGCCCGCTTGGAGAACAGAGGCATTTATTTAAAGTTTTAGCAATCAGGAGCCCGCCTGGAGAATAGAGTCATTTATTTCAAGTTTCGGCAATCAGGAGCCCGCCTGGAGAACAAAGACATTTATTTCAAGTTTCAGCAATCAGGAGTCCGCCTGGAGAACAGAGGCATTTATTTCATGTTTCGGCAATCAGGAGCCCGTTAGGAAAACATAGGCATTTATTTCAAGTTTTAGCACTCAGGAGCCCGCCTGGAGAATAGAGGCATTTATTTCAAGTGTTAGCAGACAGGAGCCCGCCTGAAGAACAGAGGCATATATTTCATGTTTAGCAGTCAGGAGCCCACTAGGAGACCAGAGGCATTTATTTCATGTTTCAGTAATCAGGAGCCCGCCTGGAGGAGAGAGGCATTTATTTCAAGTTTCAGCAATCTGGAGCCCGTCTGGAGAACAGAG
>MU687006.1:410-38330 GCA_026770625.1 Nicotiana glauca
CCCCCCCCCACCCCCGCTCAACAGAATTTCTTACCCGAACATTGTCTTCGCGGACTGATAAAAATAAAGTCAAATCTTTCTTTGACTAGGGATTCTATCACGACCCTAACCTGGACCTGGTCGTGTTGGGTGCCTCTCCTGAAGACAAAGCTAGCCAATTAAACCCAATTTACCCTTTTTAAACAGTTAAGCAGTAATAAACATACGAACATGAGTAATTAAGCCAAATTCTAAGCAAAAGATAGTATAATATACGGAATACAGCCCATACACAGATCGATACAGGAGTGTCACAAGTCACGAGCATCTAACAGCACTAAATACCCAAATGTAACTACATAGTGTTAGTACTAAACTAAGCATATAAAAGGAAAGAGATAGGGAGGAGCTCCGGGCTGCAAACGCCAACAGCTACCTAAAGACTCCTCGAGATCCGCCTGAAGCTGGAATGAATCAGCACTCGATAGCGGGACCAGATACGCCCGAATCTGCAAACAGGGTGCAGGGAGTAAAGTGAGTACTCCAACTCAGTGAGTAACAAATGTAAATAATGACTGAAAGCAAAAAACCACAAAAGGCACAAAGCATTCTATAATGAAGCAGTAAAACCCTTTTAAAATAGTAAACCAGTGTAAACTCAAGTAAAATCCTTTTTCGACAATAAACAGGAAATTGACAGAAAGTTAAGATAAGGTAAACAAATAGAAGTTCGCCCCTCGGGTAAAGTATCAACAAATCCGCCCCTCGGGCAATATCTTAGAACAATATCAGCCCTTCGGGCTCAATCTCACATCATAATGGGTACCCGTGCTCACTGGGGGTGTGCAGACTCCTAGAGGGACCCCTTACGGCCCAAGCACAATAACAAACCATCTCGTGGCATTAAAACTAGGCCCTCGGTCTTATATCAATCAAGCCACCTCGTGGCGTACATATCTCAGGCCCTCGACCTCACATCAGTATCAGTGTTTCCTCACAACATAGGCCATCGGCCTTACTCGGTCAAAAATCCTCACAAGCCCGTCGGGCAACAATAAAACAGTGTTCCTCGGCCAAAACATCATTTAAAATATCATTTAAGTCTTAAAACTAAATAAACATGGCTGAGTATGAAAACAGTGAAAAATAATATGACTGAATTGAAGTATAAAGTCAAAATAGTGAGGAAATATCAATAACAAGCCCTGAAGGGTTCAAATAGTTGACACTAGGCCCAAATATGGAATTCAGCCCAAATAATGATGATAGCAAATCGTTTCCAATCAAATACGCGGTAAAATCATCAATTGGGACAGACCAAGTCACAATCCCCAATAGTGTACGACCCCACGCTCATCATCAAGCGTGTGTCTCACCTCAATATAGCACTACGATGTGTAATCCGGGATTTCAAACCCTCAGAATATTATTTACAATTATTACTCATCTCGAACATGCTACATCTCTAGCTTGCGATGCCTTTTCCCTCGAATCGGCCTCCACGCGCGTCGAATCTATCCAAAATCAGAACGAAGACGTCAAAATATGCTAACGGAATAAAGCTCAAGCGAAAACAATCAATAAAGGGCACAAATCCCGAAATTACCAAAACCCGACCCTCGAGTCCATGTCTCGGAATTTGATAATTTTTACACCAATAAATTCCCTATCTTCCCACGAGTTCATACAAACCAAATACTCTTATTTCACCCTCAAATGGCCCATCAAAACCTCAATCATAGGTCTCCAATCCTAAACCCTAGATTCCCCAAATTTCACCCTTATTTCCATAAATTCTAGTTCTAATACCTGAAATAATAGCATAGGAATGAGTTTTAGGTCCAAAATCCTTACCTCAATGAAGTTTCCTTGAAATCCCTTTTTCAAATCGCCCAAAAAGCTCCAAGGCCGAAGTAAAAAATGGTGAAATAGCTCAAATTCGCGAAATGATATAACTCATATGTTATGCCCAGTTCTTTTGCACACAATACCTATTTCTGCGGTACCGTATTTGTAGTTATTTCTCCGCTTCTGCGGAAGTCACTTATCCAGCCAAAAATCGTATATGCGACCACACCTCTGCATCTGCGGCATCATAGATGCGGTTACCCTTACCGCTTTTGTAGTCTCTTCTCGCCTTGCCCCTTTTTTGCTTCTGCGATAGATCTCCCGCACGTGCGTTGCCTCACCTGCGGTCCCCAATCCGCAGGTGCAAAAATATCAAAAGCGGCAAATTCAGGAGTTGTCACACAAATCCAATTTCTCCGTCAACCATTCGAAATCACCCCGAAAACCAAACACTCAAATATATTTTAATACCTTATTAAAACTTGTTCCAATCATCAAAACACTTCAAACAACATCAAATCACCCAAAACACCTCGGATTCAAGCCTAAATTTCTAAAATGTTCTAAACCGCTTTTGATCAAAAACCCAACCAAACCACGTCCGAATAACCTGAAATTTTGCACACACATCCCAAATGACATAACGAAGCTACTGCAACTCTCAAAATTCCATTCTAACCCCTATATCAAAATCAAAATTCCATTCTAACCCCTATATCAAAATCTCGCCTACCAACCAAAAATTGTCAAAATATCAACTTCGCCAATTCAAGCCTAAATCTACTCCAAACCTCCAAACCCTATTCCAATCACACTCTAAGTCCCAAATCACCTCTCGAAGCTAACCCAACCATCGGAACTCACATCCGATCCCTCTAACACATAAGTCAACATCCGGTTGACTTTTCCAACTTAAGCCTTCTTAAAAGAGACAAGTGTACCAACACACCAAAATCATTCCGGATTCAATCCGACCAACCCGATACCCCAAAACACAAATAAACAAAACATAAAGAAGCAGAAATGGGGGAAACGGAGCGATAACTCATGAGATGACTGGCCGGGTCGTCACATCCTCCACAACTTAAAGAAACGTTCATCCTCGAATGAGTCAAGAAACATACCTGAAGCCTCAAACATGTAAGGATATTAGCTCTGCATCTCCCGCTAGATCTCCCAGGTAGCCTCCTCTACGGGCCGACCTCTCTACTGTACTTTTACCAAGCTATATCTTTTGATCTCAACTTCCGAACTTGACGCTCCAAAATAGTCGTTGGCTCCACATCATAAGTCAAATCACCCTCCAACTGAATCGTTCTGAAATCCAAAACATGATACGGATCTCCAATATACTTCCGGAGCATAGAAACATGGAACACCGGATGCACACTCGACAAGCTGGGTGGCAAGGCAAGCTCATAAGCCACCTCCCCAATCCTCCATAGTACCTCAAAAGTACCAATGAATCGCGGACTCAACTTCCCTTTCTTTCCAAATCTCATAACACCCTTCGTGGGAGAAACATTCAATAGAATCTTCTTACCAACCATGTAGGACACATCTCGAACCTTCCTGTTACCATAACTCTTTTGCCTCGACTGCGCTGTACAAAGTCTCTCCTGAATTACTTTCACCATATCTAAAGCATCCTGAACCAAATCTGTCCCCAATAACCTAGCCTCGCCAGGCTCGAACCAACCAACTGGAGACCTACACCGCCTCCCGTACAAAGCCTCATATGGAGCCATCTGAATACTCGGTTGGTAGCTGTTGTTACAAGCAAACTCTACAAGCAGTAGAAACTGATCCCATGACCCTCCAAAATTAATAACGCAAACGCGTAACATGTCTTCCAATATCTGAATAGTGCGCTCGAACTGCCCATCCGTCTGAAGGTGAAAAGTTGTGCTCAACTCCACCTGAGTACCTAACTGCCGCTGAATAGACTTCCAAAACTGTGAAGTAAACTGAGTGCCACGATCCAAAATGATGGAAACTGGGACACCATGCAACCAAACATTATCCCAGGTATATATCTCTACTAATCACTCTGACGAATAAGTAGTATAGATAGGAAAGAAGTGCGCGAACTTGGTCAGTCGATCCACAATCACCCAAATAGCATCGAACTTCTTCAAAGTCCGTGGGAGCCCAACTACAAAGTCCATAGTGATCATCTCCCACTTCCACTCTGGAATATCCATTCGCTGAAGTAAGCCACCCGGTCTCTGATGCTCATATTTCACATGCTGACCATTGAGACACTGAGCTACAAATCTCACAATATCTTTCTTCATTATCCTCCACCAGTAATATTGTCTCAGATCCCGATACATCTTTGCAGCTCCTGGATGAATAGAATACCGCGAGCTATGCGCCTCTTCTAGAATTAATTCCCGAAGCCCATCTACATTGGGCAAACAAATCCGGCATTGTATTCTCAATACCCCATCATCTCCAATAGATATATCTCTGGCATCATCATGCTGAACTTTGTCCCTAAGAATGAGCAAATGTAGATCATCATACTGGCGCTCTCTGATGCGCTCATATAGGGAAGATCGAGAAATCACACAAGGCAATACCTGATTGGGCTCCGAAATATCCAACCTCACGAACTGATTAGCCAAAGCCTGAACATCAACCTCAAGAGGTCTCTCCCCAACTGGAATATATGCCAAACTCCCCATACTTACTGCCTTTCGACTCAAAACATCGGCCACCACATTGGCCTTCCCCGGATGGTACAATATAGTGATGTCATAATCCTTAAGTAACTCTAACCATCTCTGCTGCCGCAAATTAAGATCCTTTTGCTTGAACAAATGCTGAAGACTGCGATGATCAGTGAATACCTCACAATATACGCCATATAAGTAATGTCTCCAAATCTTCAACATGTGAACTATGGAAGCCAACTCCAGATCATGAACGAGGTAGTTCTTCTCATGGGGCTTCAACTGATGAGAAGCGTAAGCAATAACTCTACCCTCCTATATCAAAACACAACAAATCCCTACTCTCGAAGCATTACAGTATACGGTATATGAACCTGAAGCTGACGACAAACCAATAATGGAGCTGTGGTCAAGGCTGTCTTGAGCTTCTGAAAGCTCCCCTCACACTCGTCCGACCATACGAATGAAGCACCCTTCTGAGTAAACTTGGTCAATGGAGATGCGATAGATGAGAATCCCTGAACAAACCAATGATAATAGCCTGCCAAACCAAGAAAACTGTGAATCTATGTTGCTGAGGACGGTATGGGCCAACTCTAAACCGCCTCTATCTTCTTTGGTTCAACCTGAATACCCTCACTGGACACCACGTGTCCCAAGAATTCCACTGAAATGAGCCAAAACTCACACTTGGAGAACTTTGCATAAAGATTCTCCTCCCTCAATCTCTGCAACACAACCCTTAAATGCTTCGCATGCTCCTCCTGACTACGCAAATATACCAGGATATCATCAATGAAAACTATGATAAATGAGTTAAGATAAGGCCGGAACATGCTGTTCATCAGATGCATGAACGTTGTTGGGGCATTGGACAACCCAAAAGACATAACTATGAACTCATAATGACCATATCTAGTCCTGAAGGTCGTCTTAAGAATATCTGAATCCCTGATCTTTAAATGGTGATAACCCGAACGGAGATCAATCTTGGAGAACACTCTCTCTCCTAAAAGCTTGTCGAATAAATCATCAATGCAAGGCAAAGGGTACTTGGTAATTGGAGTATAAGATTGAAGAAATCCCTCACAAAAGGGACCTAAGATCACAATGCACACTTAGTGCTTGATAATATACTCAAATGAGCTAGAATCTTAATCATGTCTCTAATTTTTGATTCAATTTGTAATTCCTATAAATTAGATTGAAGTTGCTAAGAGTCCCAGAACTTTGTAAGAATTTAAGGAAAGCTCTATTGAGGTATGTATGGCTAAACCCCGTCTTTAGAAATTGAGCTCCGTTGGTGTTTGTGTAAATGCGGTAAGATTAAAGTTGGATTGTTGTATTGATTGTTATTTCACATGAATTGGTGTTGCAACTTTATATGCATGAAAGGTGTGTCTCAATATGATCAATGTTCTATTCTTGATAACTTGAAAAGGTGCAAATAATATAAACCATGTATTGAAATGCTAATCTTGAAGTTGGGTTTGTTGTGCCATCTATGTGAAGTTCTATCTATGCTTACAATTTAAATTACTCTTGTGTGCACCTATTATCCTAAATTGCAAAGCTAACATTGAAATGGGGAATGATGTGAAATGTGGCCTAGTGCCAAAAATGATATGATAGTTGTGGACCCAAGTGCCTATGAAATGATATATGTGAAACAAAGATTGAAATGAGATGATTAATGAGAAGGGAACAGCTCCTTGGTAAGGCGGCCTAGGCGATCGGGCCGAGATCGAACACCATGCCGCACACATGGTGGTATTGTGTTGATATTGAATTCCGGAAAAAGAGAAAATGGGATTGTGATTGAAGTATATGTCTCAAAAGAGGCAACCTAGCCGTTCGGGTCGAGATCGGACTCCGCTCAAGATAGCGGTGGTATTGTGAACAATGATGAACAATATGAAATACCCCAAACTAAAAGCTATGGAAAAATGATGTGAAAATTGTATGATTATTTTATTTGATAATGTTGTGATCGTTCAAAGTGTTTGAGTTATACTTGTGATTTTCTTATTCTTGTATGAAAGTTATTTCTTACTAGATGGTGTTTAGTTATACATACTAGTACTATTCCATGGTACTAACTTCCCTTTTACCGGGGACACTACATTTTTAAATGAATGTAGGTGGCTCCTTAGCGAACATTGCCGATCGCGCGTAGAGGAGTGTGCTCCTCTCAAAGTGTTGGTGAGCCCCTTTCTCCTTAAAGGGGTTATGTTATAAATCTTTTGTTGTAGACTTCCACTTTTGAGGTTCAATTGTCTATAATCGATGCACATTCTCATAGTGCCATCCTTTTTCTTCACGAATAATTAATTATTTTATTTATAGAACCGCCATTTGGAATAATTTATTAAGGTGTCCCAAGTTACCATTTACTTTAAATTCCAATTCAAGAAAAATTGACTCTGTTTTAAGTCTGCGAAACATAAAAGACCAGGTAAGGAATTTTGTTAACCCGGAAGAAGGTCTGATTATTACATATTTTAAACCTGTGTGTATTTTTCTTATCCCCTTCGCTTTTTAATTATATATTTAGCCATTTTAAATATTTATGAAATTATTTTAAACAAGTATGATGTCGTACACTTGTCGTTTCATACATATCATAAATTACACCACGTGAAATGTACCCGCAATTTATGAAATGTTTATTTTTATTATTACTTTGAAGTTAGGATCAAGCCTGCACTTGAAGTTCCAGTTATGATTATGCTAAGAGAACCGTACCCATAGTCTAATAATTTATTATTAGTAGCGAGGAAACTACGATGGTCAAAGACTGTTTATGCTTCCTAAGTTGTTTGAGGTTATCCGTAGGTCCGAAATTATGGAAAGTATTGGTGTAAGGATTAAACTACAAGTTTTTAGCATGTACAAACCTCGAAATATTAAGACTTGTTTAGTACCAATAACTGCAGTACACGAGATATATCTGATAGTTAACATGAAAAGGAAATTGGTTCAAACTTCAAACTTATTAAAAGGGGTTGCCCGGTTGATTATTTTTCAGAAACCATATTAGTTGTTCAATTTAGGTTATCTTGATATTACATTGGTTAATAGTGGGGTATTTGTATCTATACTCATTTTTTGTGCCACATTTTAATCTATATCCGCTTTGCAAAAAAAAAATTGCAAGCGTACCCGATTTTTCGCATAACTCAGCACACGGGGCTGAAGTAGCAAAGACAATCACACAAAACTTCGGCATTTTAGCTAGCGTTTGGTCATAGATCCCAAATTTATTTTGAAAAAAAATCTGATTTGGGTGAAATTTGGTTTGAAGATGAAAATGTGTTTGGACATACGTTTTCAAAACATATTTTTCAACTTTATTTTGAAAAAAACATGTATATAATTCCCAAGTTTTGGGATTTTGGCCCAAATTTTAACACTAGTGAACCTCTACCTGGTCATGAGAATATAGAGCTGATAAGTAAGACCATCGACAAATCTCATGATCTTCTCTCTATCTGTCGGGACCAACCAGATAGCATGATGAGCCAACTCAAAGAACCTCAACTCATACTGTGACACGGTCATCTCCCCTTGATGCAACCACTCAAAATGCCTACGCAGCTCCTCTCTGCGAGACTGCAGCGCATACTTCTCCAGAAAGAGAACGGAGAACTGCTTCCAGGAAAGGGTTGTTGCACCAACAGTCCTGCGCCTCTCAAAATCCTCCCACCAGGTGAAAGCAGCTCCTGAAAACTGATTAGTAGTGAAAGCGACCCCGCTGCTCTCCAGAATACCAGCTGTACGAAGCATCCTCTGACACTTGTTCAAAAAGCTCTGGGCATCCTCGCCCTCTAACCCACTAAAGGTCAGAGGCTGAAGTCTACCAAATCTCTCCAACCTACGTTCCTCATCCTCTAGCATGAGAGGAACTACATAGTCCTGAGCAGTTGCGACCGCCTGAGCTGGATGTGCCCCCGGTGTCTAAAGTCCCTTCACGACCTGCTCAGGTGTGTGGGTGGTAGGAGTCTGACTGCCTCTCCCGACCTAAGAACTAGCTGCGGCTGGAGTGGCTGAAACCACCAAATCTAGGCCAGTGCAAACTGATAAAATCTGAGTCAAGGCCTCCTGAAGACCCAGAATCACAATAGGCACAGCTGGTGCCTGAGCTGGTGCGACTGGAGGGTCCACAGCTGGGACCTAGTCCTGAACTGGGGTAGCTGGTGGATCTGCTGGTGCTTCCCTTGCTGCTCTGCCTCTACCAAGAGCACGACCGCGTCCTCGGCCTCTGGTGGCACGTGCTGGTGGTACTGGTGGTCGTCCACCCTGTCCGATAACGCGTATCCTCACCATCTGTAAGAGAATAGAATAACAAAAGTTTAGTACTCGGATCAACAAACTCGCACGACAAAGATTTCAAGTATATAAAGTTTTTCCTAAAGGATCTGCAGCCTCTCGACGATAAATACAGATGTCTCCGTACCGATCCTCAAGACTCTACTAAACCTGCTCATGACTCGTGAGACCTATGTAACCTAGGCTCTAATACCAACTGTCACGACCCTAACCCGGACCTGGTCGTGATGACGCCTCTCGTGAAGACAAGGCCAGCCAATTAAACCTAATTTTCCTTTTTTAAATAGTTAAGCAGTAATAAACATACGAACATGAGTAATTAAGCCAAAGTCTAAGAAAAAGATAGTATAATATGTGGAATACAGCCTATACAAAGCCCGATATCGGGGTGTCACAAGTCACGAGCATCTAACAACACTGAATACCCAAATGTAACTACATAGTTTAGTACTAAACTAAGAATATAAAAGTAAAGAGATAGGGAGGAGCTTTGGGCTGCGAACGCCAACAGCTACCTAAAGACTCTTGGAGATCCGCCTAAAGCTGGAATGAATCAGCACTCAGGAGCGGGACCAGATGCGCCTGAATCTGCACATAGGGTGTAGGGAGTAAAGTGAGTACTCCAACTCTGTAAGTAACAAATGTAAATAATGACTGAAATCAAGAAAACACGAAAGGCACACAGCATTCTATAATGAAGCAGTAAACCATTTAAAAATAGTAAACCAATGTAAACTCAAGTAAAATCCTTTTTCAACAATAAACAGGTAATTGACAGACAGTTAAGATAAGGTAAACAAATAGAATTTCGCCCCTTGGGTAAAGTATCAACAAATCCACCCCTCCAGCAACATCTCAGAAAAATACCAGCCCTCGGGCTCAATCTCATATCACAATGGGTACCCGCGCTCACCGGGGGTGTGCAGACTCCTAGAGGGGCCCATTACGGCCCAAGCGCAATAACAAACCATCTTGTGGCATACAAACTAGGCCCTCGACCTCATATCAATCAAGATACCTCGTGGCGTACATATCTCAGGCCCTCGGCCTCACATCAATATCACTATTTCCTCACAATATAGGCCCTCGGCCTTACTCAGTCTAAAATCCTCACAAGCCCCTCGGGCAACAGTAAAATAGTGTTCTTTAGCCCAAACATCATTTAAAATATCATTTAAGTCTTAAAACTGAGTAAACATGGCTGAGCATGAAAATAGTGGAAAATAACATGACTGAGTTCAAGTATAAAGTCAAAATAGTGAGGAAATATCAACAAAAAGCCTCGAATGGTTCAAATAGTTGGAACTAGGCACAAATATGGCATTCTGCCCAAATAATGATCCAAATCTTTTCCAATCAAATATGCGGTAAAATCATCAATCGGGACGGACCAAGTCACAATCCCCAATAGTGCACGACCCCATGCTCATCATCAAGCGTGTGTCTCACCTCAATATAGAACTACGATGTGAAATTCGGGGTTTCAAACCCTCAGAACATCATTTACAATCATTACTCACCTCGAACCAGCTAAATCTCTTGTTCGCGATGCCTTTGCCCCTCGAATCGGCCTCCACACGCATCAAATCTATCCAAATCAGAATGATGACATCAAAATATGCTAAGGGAATAAAGCCCAAGCAAAAACAATCAATAAAGGGAACAAATTCTGAAATTACCAAAATTTTGACCCTCGGGCCCACGTCTGGGAATTCAATAATTGTTATACCAAGAGATTCTTATCTTCCCACGAGTTCATACTTACCAAAAACTCAAAAATCTGACGTCAAATGGCCCATCAAAACCTCAATCATAGGCCTCCAATCCTAAACCCTAGCTTCCCCAAATTTCACCCTTAATTTCCATAAATTGTAGCTCCAATCCATCAAATAATATCATAGGAATGAGTTTTAGATCCAAAATCCTTACCTCAATGAAGTTTCCTTGAAATCCCTCTTTTAAATCGCGAAATAAAATAACTTATATGTTTTGCCCAGCCCTTTTCGCATCTGCGGCATAATACCCGCTTCTGCGGTGCTGCATTTGCGATTATTTCTCCGCTTCTGCGAAAGTTATTCATCTATCCAAAAATTGCATCTACGACCACACCTCCATATCTGCGGCATCGCAGATGCGGTTATCCTTACCGCTTCTGCGGTCTCTGCTCGCCTGGCCCCTTTTTCGCTTCTGCGATAGATCTCCCTCACGTGCAGCGCCGCACCTGCGGTCCCTAATCCACAGGTGCGAAAATATCAGAAGCGACAAACTCAACAGCTGCAACACAAATCCAATTTCTCCGTCAACCATGTATCTCCGAGATGAATCATGTACTCACGTTCTCGGAATACTCAATCTCACTGTCTCACACTTTTCACTCATCAGGCTCAACCACCCGGTACTATATATGGCCCATTTGGCCTAGGGAAGATCCATCCCGAAATATATACATCATTGACCATCAGTCACTCAGTACCGAGGAAGGCCAATCTGGCCCCATGGAGAAGATCCATCTATAGGTATAAAAATGCTTCGGACAAGATCCATGTCCATGGAAGTTCCATCCCTCAATATAATCAACTGCGCTTCAGCCCAAGCGTTGTTACAAGCCAGATCCAGGCATAAATCAATATAACATGCTGCGGCGTACAACCCGATCCCATAATTGTCACTCATAATAAGGCTCTCGGCCTCACTCAATCAAAAATCTCTCCAATCTCACCCACAGGCTCACAATGTCATGAAGAGTAACCCGAACAATTATATGATATGCCAATGAATAATAACTAAGACTGAGATATGATATAAATGCATGAATATGACTGACTACGAAATATCAATAAAAACTAGTGGGATGACAGCAAGAAATGACTATTGTGGGTCCCAACAGTATCTACATAAATCCTAAACATGACATATAGCATGATTAACAACTCAATTAGTTTATCACAATGTGAAAACACACATATCAACAAGATAGAGCCACTATATAGTGCCATGAAAAACAACAGCCACAATTCACATGGTGCACGCTCACACGCCCATCACCTAGCATGTGCATACCCTCAGCACTAAGTTTAGAAGAGTTACTTACCTCGAACAAGCCAATTCCAATACCGAGCAAGCCAAGCGATGGACCAAAAATGCCATCTCGCGCATTCTGGCCTCCGAATGACTTGAAATTAATCAAAAATAACTAAAATACATCAAACAATTCTAAAAGAACCAATCCTAATTGAAAAAGGTCAAATCTTTAATTAAAACCCCAAAAATAGCCAAAAAGCCCAACCCGAGCCCGCACCTCAGAACCCGACCAAACTCATAAAATCCGATAAAGTCCGTAGGATGTTTTTGAGGTTGTGTGTATATTTAGTTTGGAGCCCCGAGGGCTCGGGTGAGTTTTGGATAGGCCACGGGTGCGTTTTTAACTTTGAAAATAACTGGTGTGTTTCTGAGTTGCAGGCTTCGCATTTGCGAAGCGAGTCTCGCAAATGCGAGCTCGTAAATGCGAGCAATGCATCTCAAATGTGAGAGTTGGCCTGGGCAGCCTTCTTCGCAAATGCGATGCCCGCCTAAATCCCCTGTTATCGCAAATGCGATATGTTCTTCGCAAATGCGACAAATTCTTTATGTTTGGGATTTCTGAAGGGTTCGCATCACAATTCCCAAATCTGCAAAGGTCGGGGGTTCTCAATTGCGAACCCCTGTTCGCAATTCCCATATCTAAGACCTGCATTTTTTTATACTTAGCCGATTTTTGAACCCATTTTTCATATTCTCTCAAACACAAACACACTTAGGCAATTTTCCAAGAATTCTTTCTTCTCCAAATCTATTGTAAGTCATTTTTAACTAACTTTCTTCAATCATTAACATCTTTTAATATGATTTCAACTTAAAATTAAAAACTTTTATGAGGGAAATTGGATGTTTTGGGTAGAACCTAGGTTTTTCAAAAATTGGGGATTTAGACCTCAATTTGAGGTCGATTTCAAAACAAATTATATATTTGGGTTTGTGGGGTAATGGGTAATCGGGTTTTGGTTCGAACCTCGGGTTTTGACTACATGGGACCGGGGACAATTTTTGACTTTTTGGGTAAAACTTTGGAAAACTCATTTTCATGCATTGGGGTTGGTTCATTTAGCGTTTATTGATGTAATTAAGTAATTTGTAATTAGATACTTTTGAATTGGTGGTGGAATCAAGGAGCAAAGCTATAATTGAGACTTGAGTTGTGTTCAAGGCATCAAGGTAAGTGTTCGGTCTAACCTTAGCTTGAGGGATTAGGAGCGCATCGGGGTAAGTGCTCGGTCTAACCTTAGCTTGAGAGATTAGGAGTTGTCATATTAGCTACTTGCTTCTTGTTGAGTGCGACGTATAGGCATGGTGACGAGTATCTATACGTTGGTGTGGAGCATGACCGTGAGTCTTAAACTGAAAGTTATTGTGTTCTAAAATGACATTTCAGATGCCTTAATTAATGATGTACTATATTGAGCAAAGATTTGCTTATCCTCGTAAATCCTATTTATGATTGAGCATTGTCATTAATTGAGCTGAGCATAAGCTAAGTTAAGGTTAGTTATAGTTGATTCTCCTTTGCCGGGGTGACTATTTTGATATTGTTGTTTCCTTGCCGGGAAGTCATTATATTGCTTTTGTTCCCTTGCTGGAAAGTTATTATATTGCTTTGTTCCCTTGCCGGGATTTATTGTAATTATGTGATTACTTGAAAATGGGAGCGGGTGGTACGCCTACCACAAGATATGATGAAATGGGAGTGGGTGGTACGCCTACCACAAGATATGATAAAATGAGAGCGGGTGGTATGCCTACCACAAGATATGATGAAATGGGAGCGGTTGGTACGCCTAACACAAGATTGATGAAATGGGAGCGGGTGGTACGCCTACCACGAGAATTAATGAAATGGGAGCGGGTGGTACGCCTGCCACGAGAATTAATGAAATGGGAGCTGGTGGTACGCCAACCACGAGAATTAATAAAATGGGAGTGGGTGGTACGTCTACCACGAGATATAATGAAATGGGAGCGACTGGTATGCCTACCACAAGATATGATAAATGGGATCGGATTGCATGCATGCAACAAGATAAAATTGAAAGTGAAAGTTGCCTTTATTACTCTTTATCCGTGTTGGAAATTAAATTGTAGTTTCCTTATTATTCTTTGATATTCTGTTTTATCTGCTATCCCTGCAGCATGTTCCCCTTCCCCAGCTTTAACTGCTTATTACCTGTTTACTTTTCTGCCATATATTATATAACTGCACAGGTTTATCTAGAGTCTGGTTCTAGCCTCGTCACTACCTCGCCGGGGTTAGGCCAGACACTTAGCAGTACATGGGGTCGGTTGTGCTGATACTACACTCTGCACTGTGTGCAGATTCTGGAGCAATGTTTGATCATCAGCAGTAGTACGGGAGCCAGCCTTGAGTCCACGAGATCCCGAGGTAGTACTGCAGGCGTTCGCATGCCCGACATCTCTTCTATCTATTTTTGTTGCTCCGTTTCCTTTGTATCCGGGACAGGCTTTATTTCATTGGTTTCAGACACTTGTATGTAGCACTCCTAGATAGTCTGTGTATGTTGTGACACCAGGTGCTGGGTAGAGACTTGTATTGATTTTCTAGACGTTTGTTTCTATATTTAGTTAAGACTTCGGCTAATTTTATTTTCCGTTGTGATTTAAATGCTTATTCATTGCTAATTTAATTGGTTAAAAATGAATTAATACGGAAGAGGCCAGGTGTCGAATTTTGGTATTTTTGGAAGAATGCTAGGAAATTTATATCTAGGTTATGGGATGTTTCCTTTGAGTCATTATTGATATTATTGAATTTATTATGGCTATATATCATTGTTTCGGAGTTGGATTGTAGAGGAAAGGCGGTATTTGAGGATTGATTGCTATTCTTTGGATCGAGGTACGTGTTTGATCTAACTTTGGCTTGAGGGAATAGGATTAGAGTATTATTTGCTAATTGCTAAATGTTGAGTACGGTGTATAGGCATGGTGACGGGTATCTATACACCAGTGTCTAGCATGACCATGAGTACTTATTTGTGCTTATTTGGGATTCGGTAGTGACTCTTCCTTGTTAATTGATGGTTTCTATATGATATGAAGAGAATGTGAAAGAAATATGATTTGTAAACTCCTTGGAGAGTTGGCTCTATTTTCGACTTGATTATAAAGTAAGAAATGAACGTAATAGAAAGAGATGTGATTATTCCCTTGCCGAAATGTTTGAACATATTGTTGTTACTCCCTTGCCGGGATTTAGCTGTATGCTTTGTTCTCCCTTGCCGGGATATTTAATGTTGTTTGTCTATCCCCTTGCCCTGTTTGGTTGTGATTGTTGTTTGGGTGAGGAAGGGTGATTATGCACGAAGGGTCATTCCGTGCCTTGTTTTGATTATTATTGCACGAAGGAACAATCCGTGCCATATTGTGATTGTTATTGCACGAAGGAACATTCCGTGCCATGTTTTGATTATTATTGCACGAAAAAACATTCCATGCCATGTTTTGATTATTATTGCACGAAGAAACATTCCGTGCCATGTTTTGATTATTATTGCACGAAGGAACATTCCGTGCCATGTTTTGATTATTATTGCACGAAGGAATATGCCATGCCATGTTGTGATTATTATTGCACGAAGGAACATTCCATGCCATGTTTTGATTATTAATTCACAAAGGAACATTTCGTAATATGTTTTGATTATTAATGCACGAAGGGACATTCCGTGCCATTTTTTGATTATTAATGCACGAAGGGACATTCCGTGTCATGTTTTGATTATTAATGCACGAAGGGACATTCCGTGGCATGTTTGATTTATTACTCTCGTTGACTTTGTATTTGTACCATTTCATTCCTTATTTATTGACCTTGTATTCTAAACTGCTACAGCCCCTACAACATGCTCCCTCCCCCTCTTGACTTGTTAAATTTCTGTATTCTCTTCTATTGCGTATATGTATATATCTAAACTGCACAGGTTTGTTTGGTAGTTCTGTCTAGCCTCGTCACTATTTCGCTGGGGTTAGGCCAGGCACTTACCAGCACATGGGGTCGGTTTTGCTGATGCTACACTCTGTACATCTTTTTTCACAGATCTATGTGTTGGAGCAGAATTTGAGTAGCAGTAGCATTCTGGGAGCGAGTTTCCAGTCCAGGGATATTCGAGGTAGCCTTGCTGACGTCCGCAGGCCCGGAGTCCTTTCTATTTTATTCAGTTTGTTATCGTTGTACCGTAGCAGACAATTTTACGTTTCATTCAAACCTTGTATTTAGTATTCTCTATACATTCGTGAGTATTGTGACACCAGTCTTGGGTAGAGGATTGTAAACTTCCATATTTCTTTTAGTAAATTTTATTTGAGACTTTCGCTTTATTGCTAAACACTTCATTATTGTTAATACTGTCGATGTTCGCTCAAAGAGGTAATTGATAATTGGCTTGCCTAGCTCCTATTAGTAGGCGCCAACACGACTCCCGGCGATAGGAAATTCGGATTGTGACAAGTTGGTATCAAAGCACTAGGTTACATAGGTATCACAACTCACGGACAAACTCGGTAGAGTCTGAGGGATCGGGACGGAGACGTCTGTATTTATCCCCCGGAGGCTATAGAGTTAGAAAAGTTTCACATTTGTTCTTTCTTGTCCTGTGGTTCTATTTTTCAAGTACCGATTGAATTTCTATCCTGTTCCTCTGCAGATGGCGAGAACACGTGCTTCCTCTTCTATCGCACAGCAGTCCGAGCCCCCAGCAACAGCTCCAGTAGCAGAGCCTCAGGTTGATTTGGAGGAGGAGGTTCCAGCCCCAGCAGTCTCGGTGGGCCCAACTCAGGTCTCAGAGGGGTTCATTGCCATCCTAGTTCTTCAGGACGCTATAGTCCGATTGGTAGGCTTTGTGGAGAGTGTCATTCGAGCGGGTTTGCTTTCAGGAGTTCAGCCAGCGATGGTAGATCAGCCGGGTACAGTGGCTCAGGTCGGGAGTGAGATTGTTTTTCAGGAGGCCGTCAATGTGGGCTGTAGAGTTGAGATGGCTCTGCCACAGAAAGGTGGTCATGGGTCAGATAAGAGGCCCCGTTATGCATGCAAATTCAGTGGTACCTCGTCAGGAGGTAGAGGTTCTTATGGTAGAGGCCATCCTCCTAGGCCCTTTCAGTCAGCTCTCCAGGTCACTTATGGCACTTCAGGTGGTCGTACAGGTTGACAGGGTCAGCCTCAGTTCCCTCAGCTGCATCGTTCGTGTAGATGTTATGAGTATGGTGAGTATGGTCACAACAGGAGGGTTTGTCCGAGGTTGAGGGGTGCTCAGCCGCAGCAGACGAGGTCTTGCCATGCTTGCGGTGATCAGAGGCACATTGTCAAATATTGCCCTCAAGTTCATGGCAACTTCCAGCATCAAATTTCTCGTGCTATGATTCAGGCACCGGAGGTTCCACAGCCAGCCCAGCTAGCTAGAGGCGGTGGCAGAGGTGTTAAAGGTGGAGGTAGAGGTCTTAGAGGTGGAGTTCAGGTCTCTAGAGGTAGCGACCAGCCAGCAGCCAGTCCAGAGGCTGAGTCTTCAGATGAAGACATTACAGGTACCATTCTGATTTGTGTTAGAGATGCTTCAGTGCTATTTTACCCTGGGCCTACGTATTCGTATGTGTCGTCCTATTTTGCACCCTACCTGGTTATGCCTAGTGATGCTTTGGGTATACCTGTTTATGTATCTACACCGGTGGGTGATTCTATAGTGGTCGACCGACTTCATTTTTCCTGTGTGGTAGTGTTTGAGGGTCTTGAGACCCGTGTTGATTTGTTGCACTTAGACATGGTGGATTTTGACGTCATATTAGGGGTGAATCGGTTGTCCCCGTATGATGCTATCTTGGATTGTCATGCCAAGACCGTGACCTTGTCTTTGCCAGATTTGCCCCGATTGGAGTGGAGAGGGACCCCAGGTCATGCCACCCGCAATGTTATTTCATATGTGAAGGCTCGACGCAAGGTCAAGAAGGGGTGTTTAGCTTATCTGGCATATGTTCGCGATTCCAGCACAGAGGTTCCTTCTATTAACTCTGTTCTTATTGTTCGGGAGTTCCCCGAGGATTTTCCTTCAGACCTGCCGAGTATGCCACCCGACAGGAATATTGATTTCTGTATTGATCTAGCCCCAGACACGCAGCCTATTTTTATTCCTCTGTATTGCACGACCCCGCCAGAGTTGAAGGAGTTAAAGGACCAATTGCAAGATTTGCTAGACAAGGGATTTATCAGGCCTAGTGTTTCTCTTTGGGGTGCGCCGATGTTACTTGTGACCAAAAAGGATGGATCGATGAGGATGTGCATTGATTACCGGCAATTGAACAAGGTGACAATAAAGAACAAGTATCCACTGCCGAGGATTGATGATTTGTTTGACTAGCTTCAGGGTGCAAAGGTGTTTTCCAAGATAGACTTGAGATCTGGCAACCATCAGCTGAGGATTAGGGCGTCTAATGTCCCTAAGACAGCATTCCGCACTCGGTATGGGCATTATGAGTTTTTGGTCATGTCATTTGGGTTAACCAATTCCCCAACAACATTTATGGACTTGATGAACTGAGTGTTCAGACCTTACTTGGACCTGTTCGTGATAGTTTTTATTGATGATATTTCGGTGTACTCCCGCAGCCAGGAGGAGCACGAGCAGCACCTCAGAGTGGTTCTTTAGACTCTGAAGGATAGTCAGTTGTATGTTAAGTTCTCGAAGTGCGAGTTTTGGTTGAGTTCGGTTGCATTTCTGGGTCATGTTGTATCAGCAGAGGGTATTCAGGTGGACCCGAAGAAGATTGAGGCAGTTAAGAACTGGCTTCGACCAGCATCAGCTACTAAGATTCAGAGTTTCTTGGGGTTAGCAGGTTATTACCGTCGGTTCGTGGAAGGATTTTCATCCATAGCAGCCCCGATGACCAGATTGACCCAGAAGGGTGCCCAGTTCAGATGGTCAGACGAGTGTGGGGAGAGCTTTCGGAAGCTCAAGACAGCTCTAACTACAAAACCGATATCAGTTTTGCCCACAGGCTCAGGACTCTATACAGTTTATTGTGATGCTTCTCGTATTGGGCTTGGTTCGGTAATGATGCAGGATGGCAGATTCATTGCTTATGCTCGAGGCAGTTGAAGATCCACAAAAATAATTATCCGGTTCATGATCTAGAGTTGGCGGCCATTGTTCATGCCTTGAAGATTTAGAGGTATTACCTATATGGTATGACGTGTGAGGTGTGCACTGATCACAAGAGTCTTCAATACTTGTTCAAGCAAAAGGAGTTGAATTTGAGGCAGAGAGGATGGTTGGAGTTATTGAAGGATTATGATATTACTATTTTGTACCACCCGGGGAGAGCCAATGTGGTGGACGATGTATTGAGTAGGAAGTCCGCTAGCATGGTTAGTCTTGCTTATGTTACGGTCATCCAGAGACCGCTTGCTTTGGATATTCAGGCCTTGGCCAATCGGTTTATGAGGTTGGACATTTCCGAGCCTAGCAGAGTGTTAGCTTGCACGGTCGCTCGTTCTTCATTATTGAAGCGTATCCGTGATCGACAGTTTGATGATCCCCATTTTTGTGTCCTGAGAGACACGGTGAAGTGTGGAGGTGCCACGAATGTGACCTTAGAAGATGATGGTGTTTTGAGGTTGCAGGGGCGAGTTTATGTGATTAATGTTGATGGGATTCGAGAATTGATCTTAGCGGATACCCATAGTTCTCGGTATTCTATTCACTAGGGCGCCGCAAAGATGTACCAGGACTTGCGGCAGCATTATTGGTGGCGTAGAATGAAGAAAGATATTGTTGCATATGTGGCTCGGTGTTTGAAATGTCAGCAGGTCAAGTATGAGCATCAGAGGCCTGGTGGTTTGTTTTAGAGGATTGAGCTTCCCGAGTGGAAGTGGGAGAGGATTACCATGGATTTCGTTACGGGACTTCTGATGATTCGGAAGAAGTTTGATTCTATTTGGGTCATTGTTGATAGGTTGACCAAGCCAACACATTTTATTCCGGTTGCAGCCACTTATTCATCAGAGAGGTTAACTGAGATCTACATCCGAGAGATTGTTCGCCTTCATGGGGTGCCGACATCTATCATTTCGGACCGGGGTACACAACTTACCTCGCGCTTCTGGAGAGAAGTTCAGCAGGAGTTGGACACCCAGGTTCAGTTGAGCACATCGTTCCATCCTCAGACGGACGGTCAGTCCGAGAGGACTATTCAGATATTGGAGGATATGCTCCGAGCCTGTGTCGTTGATTTTGGAGGCTCGTGGAACCAGTTTTTACCTTTAGCAGAGTTTGCCTATAATAACAGCTACCAGTCCAGCATTTAGATGGCCCCATATAAGGCGCTGTATGGTAGGCGATGTCAGTCTCCAATTGGATGGTTTGAGCCGGGAGAGTCTCGGTTTTTGGGTACAGATTTAGTTTAGGAGGCCTTGGATAAGGTCAAGATCATTCAGGACAGGCTTCGTTCGGCTCAGTCGCGGCAAAAGAGTTATGCGGGTCGTAAGTTTCGAGACGTAGCTTTCATGGCTGGTGAGCGGGTCTTGCTCCGAGTGTCGCTCATGAAGGGCGTGATGAGATTTGGGAAGAAGGGCAAGCTTATCCCTAGATTCATTGGCCCATTAGAGATCCTCGATCGTGTGGGAGAAGTGGCTTACAGACTTGCCTTGCCACCTAACTTGTTAGCCGTGTATCAAGTGTTTCATGTGTCCATGCTTCGGAGGTATTACGGCGATACTGCAGACGTGTTAGATTTTAGCACTATCCAATTGGACAAGGATCTGTCTTACGAGGAGGAGCCGGTATCTATTCTAGACCGGCAGGTTCGACAGTTGAGGTCGAAGAGTTTTCCCCTCAGTGCGTGTCCAGTGGAGAGGTCAGCCTCCCAAGGCATCGACCTGGGAGTCTGAATCTAATATGCGGAGCCGTTATCCTCATCTATTTCCCGACTCAGGTACTTCTCTCTTTTGTCCGTTCGAGGACGAACAGTTATTTTAGAGGTGGAGAATGTGACGACCCAAAGGAGCCATCACCGGATTTTTCTCTTTTTTTGTGCTTTCGAGGCCTTGAAAACCTCACCTTTAGTTGCCTCGATTTGCATGGGCAGTCCGGGTGTGTAGCTGGAAAGATTATATGTTCAATTTCGTGAAAAATTTAAAAAATGTAGCTTTAAAATGATTAAAGTTGACTCCAGTCAACATTTTTGGTAAAAGGACCCAGACCCATAATTTGATGATCCCATAGGGTCAGTAGAAAAATATGGGACTCGGGCATGCACCCTGAGTCGAAATCTGCGGTATAGAACCCGAGAAAAGAATTTTTCTGTGAAATTATTTTTCGGAAATTATTAAGGAAATGGAAATGAAGATTGATTAAAAGACTATGATATCGGGCTCGTAATTTGGTTCCGACTCCTGGAACAAGTCTTAAATATGTGTTAAGCGCTTTCTGTAAAGTTTGGTCAAAATCAGACGTCATTTGACGTGTTTCGGAACTAATTATCTAAAGTTTGAAGTTTATGAAGTTAGAATGAAAAATGAAGATTTTTGAGGTTTGATTCATTGATTTTGATGTTGTTTTGACGATTTGATCGCTCGGTTAAGTTCGCAGGATGTTGTTGAGTTACTGTGTGTGATTGGTTAGGAGCCCCGAGGGCTCAGGAGTATTTTCAGAGGTGTTCGGGGTGGTTTTGGACTTAGGATGATATCTGATTTTCTACAATTTTTGCACAGGCATTCACTTCTTCGCGATCGCGTCCTTCCGCACGCGTTCGTGATGCTTCACAGGTTCCCTCCTTCACGATTGCATCACCACTCACGCGATCGCGTAAGCCAATTTCAGTACCCCTAGTAATTTATTTATCGCATTCGCGAACTCGTCCTCGCGTTCGCATAGTATTGGCTCACCCTTCATCGCGTTCGCGTATGTACCTACGCCTTCGCATAGAGTAAACCCAGGACCCCAGCCTTTTTCCTTCTACGCGTTCGCATTCGTTCCCACGCGATCGCGATGCATACCCAGCTTAGCCTTCGCGAACGCGGCCCATTTCCCGCGAACGCGAAGGGCATTTTTGCCCAGTGATTTTTAAAGTTCAAAACAGACCCATTATGAGATTATTCCCATTCTTTCATAAAAATTGTCTTCTCCAAGCTCTAGGGGTGATTTTTGAAGCTCTTCTTCACCAAAGTCTTTGGGTAAGTAATTTCCCACCTAATTCTTTCACTCTTTTTCATTAATTACTGAAATTCTAGTCCTAAATCATGAAATTAAAGTAGAAATTAAGGGTTTTGGGTAGAGTTAGGATTTTGAGAATTTGGGGTGATTCAACCTCAATTTGGGGTCGAATATTAAAACAAATTGCATATTTGAACTCGTGGGGTTATGGATGATTGTGTTTTGGTCCGAGCCTCGTGTTTAGACCATGTAGGCCCGGTGTCGAATTTTGGTATTTTTGGAAGAATGCTAGGAAATTCATATCTAGGCTATGGGATGTTGCCTTTGAGTCCTTATTGATATTATTGAATTTATTATGCCTAGATATCATTGTTTCGAAGTCGGATTGTAGAGGAAAGGCGGTATTTGAGGATTGATTGCTATTCTTTGGACCGAGGTAAGTGTTTGATCTAACTTTGGCTTGAGGGAATAGGATTAGAGTATTATTAATTGCTAATTGCTAGATGATCGAGTATGGTGTATAGGCATGGTGACGAGTATCTATACACCGGTGTCTAGCACGACCGTGAGTCCTTGCCGGGATTTAGCTGTTTGCTTTGTTCTCCCTTACCGAGATATTTAATGTTGTTTGTCTATCCCCTCTCCCCGTTTGGTTGTAATTGTTATTTAGGTGAGGAAGAGTGATTATGCACGAAGGGTCATTCCGTGCCATGTTTTGATTATTATTACACGAAATGTTCTTATTATTACACGAAGGAACATTTCGTGCCATGTTGTGATTATTATTGCACGAAGGAACATTCCGTGCCATGTTTCGATTATTATTGCACGAAGGAACATTCCGTACCATGTTGTGATTATTATTGCAGGAAGGAACATTCCGTGCCATGTTTTGATTATTAATGCACGAAGTAACATTCTGTGTCATGTTTTGATTATTAATGGACGAAGGGACATTCCGTGCCATGTTTTGATTGTTAATGCACGAAGGGACATTCCGTGTCGTGTTTTGATTATTAATGCACGAAGGGACATTCCGTGCCATGTTTGATTTATTACTCTCATTGACTTTGTAGTTGTACCGTTTCATTCCTTATTTATTGACCTTGTATTCTAAACTGCTACAGCCCCTACAACATGCTCCATCCCCCTCTTGACTTGTTAAATTTTTCTATTCTCTTATATTGCGTATATGTATATAGTTGAACTGCACAGGTGTGTTTGGTAGTCCGGTATAGCCTCGTTACTACTTTGCCGGGGTTAGGCCAGACACTTACCAGCATATGGGGTCGATTGTGCTGATGCTACACTCTGTGCATCTTTTTGCATAGATCCAGGTGTTGGAGTAGCATTTGAGTAGCAGTAGTTTTCTGGGAGCGAGTTTCCAGTCCATGGATATTCGAGGTAGCCTTGATGACGTCCGCAGGCCCGGAGTCCTTTCTATTTTATTCAGTTTGTTATCGTTGTACCGTAGCATACAGTTTTACGTTTCATTTAAACCTTGTATTTAGTATTCTTTAGACGTTCGTGAGCATTGTGACACCAGTCTTGGGTAGAGGATTGTTAAACTTTTGCATTTCTTTTAGTAAATTTTATTTGAGACTTTCGCTTTATTGTTAAATGCTTCATTATTTTTAATACTGTCGATGTTCGCTAAAAGAGGTAATTGATAATTTTGCTTGCCTAGCTCTTATTAGTAGGAGCCATCACGACTCCCGAGGGTAAAAAATCCAGGTCGTGACACAAAGTAACCAAATTCTCCCATTCACAGCATTAGAATAGTTACAACATACATTCCATCTCTTTGCAATCTTTCCTTGAATATTCTTTGATTTATGCTCCTTAACTCTGGTTTCTATACATCCCATAACGTCTACTTTATTTGTAGCTAGAGAAGTCTTGACCTCTTTCTGCTTATGTGTTTGGTTTAGCCCCCTAATATTCCAAGTGACAATAATCATAGGGAATTGGAAATTAAGGGGCCTGATGGCCATAGATATATCTGTTGTCCTCTTCTTCCATCATCCATCATATCAACAATTGCCTTGCCCTTGTCAATATTTCCTTCCATCACAATATTGCTGCAAGTTAGTTCATTTGTATTTGTTCCATTTCTTGCTTGAGGCAAAAAATCATGCTGTTGTGCACTCTCTATTCTTCCACTGACCTTCTCCAGGCAAACACTTTCATGATTATGCTCTATTTGTACTGTTAAGCCTCCCTGAGGAATTGGTTTTGTGTTCACTTAACGCTTTTTTTACAAGACAAGCTTGCTTAACAGTTTTACCTTGTTTCTTTGGTCTTATCCTCTGTCTCCTTGGAATGTCCCCTTCCTTAGTCTCCTGCTTTTCATCACACTTTGTGTTATGCCAACAATCAATAGAATCATGCACAAATTTGAAACTCCCATTACAGAATACAGGCTTCCAGTCATATTCAATCAGCTGTATCATAGGGCCATAAGGAGATTCTATCTCTATCTGGTCTGGCAGAGAATAAGCAGCGTCAACCTCCACAAGCACTCTAGCATATGATATTTTCTCATAGTGAGGAGTATACTTGTCCGTTGATAAGGGCTTACCCACTACACTAGCCATATTTCTTCGGGCTTCAGTTGACCAATACCTACAGGTAGCCCAGGAAATCTCAACCTAATTGGAATTTTGCTTAAAATGTCCTTATTGAATGAGAAGTCAATTTCCCATAGCTTTAGCACCATAGGTATGTTCATGTACGTATATGGAGCTGATTGAAGGACCTGGTCCCTATCAGCTATAGTGTGAAATTTGAAAATACAGTAGTCCTCGGAATGAATCAGGACCTAAGGCTTAGTAACAAAATTCCACATATTCAACACAAAGTTTTCCATAGATTTTCATAAGGATTTTTTCCAATTATGTAGCCAATTAGAGAAGTTTTCCAGTATTCTGCCTGTAATTGCAAGGCGTCTTCACTTAATTTAACAATTTTCTTACCATCTCTATCAATTGGCGGAACAAATGATAATAATTTATCCATTTGTGAGCTGCGATTTCCTTGAACAATATCAGCTGCAGTAGGCGTTGTCTTCTCCGATCCGCTTGCTTCTGAAAATTGTAATCGTCTCACTGCTGGATTCATTGTTTCCTCCGCTTTAACCGGTTGAAGTTGTACGTCATCCTCATAACTACTAGCTTCATGAATTTCCTTGATCGATTAGAATTTCTGTGGAAGAAAGCTTCCAAATATGAGTGGTGGTAATTCCTTTTGAACACCGTTAGCTGGAGTAATTAGCTTCTCCGTCTGGGTATTAGTCGCATACACAGTTTTCCGACGACGAGCCATTGTTCCGATCACAATTGCAATCCTTGCTATCATGCGTTGAGAGAAAAAATTATTGTGCGCCTCATAACCGCTTCTTCTCAATCAAAATTGAATTTGGCCATTTTCCTAGGAGGCTGTTTGATTTGTCTTTCTCATCATTTAACTTTCTCATTCCAAGGAATAAAAAGGGAGTATTCACTTCCCTCTTTTTCGCTAAACCAAAGGATCTTTTAAATGATGGCGGTTTCTTTCGAGGAGCGTACTATTAACAAGTTGATTACGTTAAGTGGGAGTTTGCACATAAGAAAGGTAAAATTTCGAAAAAAATAATTATTTAAAAATTAGAGTTATGTTTGGATATGAATATAATTTTGGGTTGTTTTTAAAATTTTTATGAGTGATTTGAGTGAAAATTTTGAAAAATAAATTTTTGGAGTTTTTTAAATTATCAAAAAATTTCAAGATCCATTTTCACGCGAAAATTGTAAATTTTATGGACAAACTTTGATTTCGAAATAAAGTGAAATTATTTTGAAAAAATTTGATTTTTCTTTTATGGCCAAACTATCATGGGCTTAACTCGAGTAAGCTACGTGCGGATAATTGGACAGCCTATATGCTGCTCCAAGCTTCAGCCCTAACCAAAAAATAAGTACAATCTCGTACTCAAGATAAGGCAAACAGACACACACACACAAATGCTAGAAAAACAGCGAAGTAAAAGGCATACAATGTTTGGAAGGCCAAGGCCTATTTTCTAGATTCACTTGATACAAAGGAAAATAACAAAGTGTATGAGATGCCTTTCACAAATGGCTTATACATGTATATATGCTAATTAGCCACTATTTGGCTTGCACTACAAAGAAAGTCTAAGAAATACACACAACCGCTGCCTAACTAAATGAGGAAATCTGCTGGTTTGGGGCGCCAGATTTGTGTTCTTGCCCAAAGTGAGCTGTTTTGCTTTGACTTGTGCAGGCTGTTCCGTTCATGGGCAGCCTTTGATCAGGTGCACGCCCAAGCCTAACCAAGTGCTCCTGCTTCTCTTTAATATTAATTAAGTGACATGCTTGTCTTTGACCTTGTTCATATGTTGGCATATGATCATGAACATGGGCAGCCATGTCTGATTCGAATTTGAGCCCATTAGGTGGGAAATTTAGTAGCGAATTTGGCAGGTCGGCACACAAACAACTCTTTAGTCTAATTTACTCAATACACTCTATCATTTGATTCAGAGGTATTAGTGAAGTGCATATGTAACATAAAAGACTTTGAATACGAATACCACCATGCATGCAACCATAATACTTATCATGATATTATTTATGAGCATCTTTTAATTAGGAAAGAACTATGAGAGAAGTTATGTGACATGCAATCTTTATAACAATTCTTCCTAATAAACAAGATCATTATTATAAGTCTAATTAAAAAAGATATAAAATGTTTTGGTTTGGATTTTGAAAATCTTTTTTATGCATATTTTTTAGTCTTTTTGATACTTTGGTAGTACCACAAATTTTATCTCTCTTCTATGTCAGCTGAGTTAATTAAAACGAAAAGGAAATGGAGGAATTAACATGTTCCGTTCTTGTAGCAGAAAAAAGGACAAAAAGTTGTGCTTTTCACGAGCCCCCAAATGAAGACGTTAATAGGTCAAAAAAAGAAAGAGTTACCAAAGTATATATAATGCGGTAATAAATAGCGCTTTACTTTAACTGTGTTTTTCTCGTTTAAGTATAGCGCATTTTATAATCGCGTTATATATATATAAACTGCGCCATGCTGACACATGGGATGTATACATATAGCGCACAGTTATTTCGCGCTATATATGTAAAACGCATATATTAACCGCGTTATGCCCCTTTTTTAAATCCCTCCTTCGGACCCGAGAGAAAGGAAGAGCGCAGCTGGTTACTTTTTGAAAGAGATTGTGATATTATATGGTGTACATATAGTGTGTGTTATCTAAAATAGGAATAGTCAAAACAAAAATAAACAAAGCTGGGAATGGCAGTTAACGTGAGAGGATGGCTTACTTTCACTGAAATGAAATAGTAAGGAAGTACGATGTTTTCATTGAAATAGGAAAACATTAATTGCTTCGTCAAACAACACTATTCTTAGCACGATTTTGGTGATTTAGTAGGAGCATCAACAGTGTTTCTTTGTGAACAATAGCGTGTTTTATCGTCAAATATGGGAGAGGATAAAGGCAAAAGAAAATGAGAAGAAAGACAAAAACAAAAAGGAGAGAAGTAAAAGTAGTTGAGTACTGACTGCAGCTTTCAGTCATTTTGCTTATTGCAATTCCTACTTTGGATATAGGGTTAGGGCAAGGGGGTGTGCATGGATATGTGCACCTGCTAAGCATATTATATATGCAGCTTCTTCTTTCTCGTTTTGTCTCACAATTAGCCATTTTCTCTTTCTCATTTCTCTCACAAACACTTAGCCATTTTCTCTCACAAACAGTTAGTATGAGAAAAGCCATTATTGAGTTTTGTGAAGGTGTCCTAACACTTATTATCATATTTCTTTCGCCACTTCACTTTTTGTTTACCATATTTTATGGTTGGGTTGAAAGGATGGGAAATTTCCTACGCACCATCTTTGGAATTCTATCAGTAATCTCCTATCTAACTTCTGGTTTTGCCCTTATCTTACATGGTAACAAATATGGCAAAAGGAAAGAGCCATATGTCTACTATGGCACTGCCGGTGGGATGGGTACCCTGTTATTTATAGTCTTATTATGGCGCCGTTCAAGTGTAGCACCATACTTCGGTAAACGGCCTGCCATTGTGTTGGCTGCTAATGGGAAACAACTTAATCTTCTGGGACCATTTCTCTCAATGTTGATAGGGTGGTTGTTTAGTGAATGCAAGGTATTAGAAGAATGTGTGGGGAAATCATGCAAACCTAGTACCTCCTGTGCTCCAATTTCTAACCAACTATTTGTGTCAATCTTTAGTTTCAACAATGCAACTTTCATTATTATCATGGTATTGATGCCTGTCAATACTGATTTTGGGTTGTTAAACTCGAGTGTTGGATTGTTGTTTGGGCTTATATTGAGAGATTTCAAAAAAGATAGAGTCAAATTCAGTGTTACTTTAATAGTATTGCGTGTATTCATATACGTGAAGGATGGATATGATACATATCTAGCAAAGCGGGTTGCTACCGCCCTTCCGTTGCAAATATTAACTGCTTCGGAGATGAAAGATCGGCTGAGGGCAGAGAATCAAAATCTAAGGAAGAGGGTTCGTAGAGCCGACACTGAAGCTGCTGCCACAATCGAGAAAATTCAAAGTTTAGAACATTTGACTTGTGAAGCATTGGAAGAGCCAACGCCTCTATGATGGAAGCAATGTTTTATAAATGTGCGCTTGACAATGTTGTGGAAGATTTGATCCAAAGGGAGCTAGTCGAAGCTGCTGCCACAGCCGATAAGATGGAAGGTTTGGAGCATTTGACTCGTGAAGCGTTGGAAGAAGCTCACGCCTCTATGGTGGATGCAATGTTTTTAAAAAATACTCTTGATTCGATAACAGAAAATGCTAACAATGCTGTGGAAGATTTGATCCAAAGGGAGTTAAATGCGTTATTGAGGGCCAATGCAGCTGAAACTTATGCCGAAGAAGTTCACAAGAAGTTGGATGATGCTCTCAAGAGGAGAAGTGATCTCGAGGCAGCGGAGGCACCAAACATGACACAGAATGGTAGCAGTACGTTGAGTTTTAGTTGTGGTCAGCAATCACAAACCTAGTAGTAGGAGAATTGGTTTTACTAGTCTAATTGTATTTGTTAAAGTTTTGGGGCAGCACCATTATTTAGTTTACGTTTATATTTAGTTTTTGTCTAAGGTTTTTGGCAGCTGCAGTAGTATTTAGTTTAAGAGTTGTTCATTTTTTCTGTTATTCGGGATATTTGGATTGCTTTCATTTCCCTTTCTCTCTTGGCTGCTGCTCAACAAGGACATCAAGTTTGTATTGATTTCATTATTCCTTAATGTATATCCTTTTTCTTACTATCTATTCCGCCTATTTCTACATAATATTAATTTTTTCTAGTTTTGTTATTTTGTTCTAGAGTTGTGCACATTTTATCTTCTATTGTAGAACACATTTCCTGCTTTTTTGTTTTGTTTTGTTTCCTTCGAGGGAAGGGTATGATTCATATCTGGCTGTGACAGTTTTTTTTTTGTTATTTTCTGATCTGTTTTTTTTTAGTTCCAAACCCCAATTAAATTCTTTGTGCTTCACCTCAAAGCAGTGAAATAGTTTGCCAGGACTCATGTTATGTCCGCTCTCTTTCATGCTGAGCAGGGTGTCTGTAGTATCATTATTTTTCTTATTAGACAAAAGAATAACAATTGGGTTCCGGACTCGTAGAAATAGGTGTCTTAGCTTCCGCCAAATCTTTAAGTTCTCCTGTGCGCTTATTACATACTCCGTCCGGTCCAAAATAAGTAATTTTTTGGATGTTTTCATACAGATTAAGAAATCCATCTTTTAGCATTAATTAGCAATGTAATTGACTATATTGACTTTTATTATCTCACATATATACTCCTAACACACAATCCAACACTATTTACTCTAAGGACAATGTAAATTAAAAATAATTAATTTATTTTTAAAATCTAAAAAAATTACTTATTTTGAACTAAAAAATGCCGAAAAACCACTTCATTTGAACAGAAGGGAATATAAAATTATTCAACTTTATTCTCTTGGTAAAGCAGGCAGCCTGGTGCACAATTTAAGGCATCTAATGACTTTTACCAAATCATGCTAATTATAGAGGAATATAATATTGTAGAAAAAGACCACTAGTATCATCATTATGTTGTTTATTACACAAAAGAACTGAAATATTTATTTATGTAAAATAATTACATCCAAGTAGAAAAGATAGTTGCTCCGAAATAGATAATAAAGCGAACCACCGTAGTTCTTAAACTTGTATTAACAAGTATATATATTTTACCCATGTTTTGTATCATGTGGGCTCAAATCTCAATGTAACATAAAAAAGAACTTTTACTTTTCCTAAGAAAAAAAGATGGAAAGTTATTTACAGAAGAGAATAAGATGTAAAAATATTCACCCTAAAAATTACTCCCTCCTGTCCATAAAGTGATTTTTTAAATGTTTTCATATAGATTAAAAAATTTATTTTTTTGCATTAATTAGTAATAGAATTAACTATATTAACTTTTATTATCTCACATAACATTCCTAACACAATTTTAAAATTATTTATTCTATAGACAATGAAAAAAAAAATAATTAATTTATTTTTTAAAATCTGAAAAAATTATTTATTTTGGACCGGCCAAAAAAAATTAGGACCGGTGAGAGAGGAGGACTAATACTGACATTGTTCTGCTTCCGAAGTAACTTTATCATTGTTAAAGAAGTACTATATATATGACATAGTCCCACATCCCAACGAAGAGCACAAAGTTATTAAGTTAGTATTTGAAAATAGATTTGATTGAAATTTGAAAAAAGAGATTTTGAAGTTGTGTTGGAAAATAATTTTTGAAAATTAAAGTTGTACTTAGACATGTATTTTATTCAAAGAAAAATTAAAGTTTTGTGAGAAAAATTATCACCCAAAACTCCTAAAATTGATTTTGGGAACTTGAATATTTTTTACTTTTTTCAATTATAATGGTGTTCTTTTAATCCTTTTTTGGGTCGAGGTATGGCTGCCAAAGTCAGCTAGACAACCCACATTTTTATGCAAGTCTTGGAGGAATGGTATCCTTTTGCATAGCTTTTGGAGTTTCGTTTCTTTTCTTTTCTTTTTATATATATATAGAGTTTACCGAGAAGCTACAACCAAACAAACTTGGTTCATACTTCGAGAATGGAGAAAATGAATACTGATAATTTGCATGTTTATTTCTATATATTCTTGGGATCAAAGAATACATGAATGACAAATAATTTTTTTTATTTTTCTCATGTGACTTGTAGGGGATTATAAGATAACTACTTTTATAATTCACCTTTTCGGGGAAGACATAAATTTTTATCATTTCTTGATTGGATTTTGTTGTATAGAGCGAGATTAAATTCTCTGTTGCACAGTTGGCAGGCATTAAGAGATAATAATCTTATTGTGTCTTATGATTATAATATCTTTCTAAGCATATAACATTGTTTGCATGTTCAATTTATTTATTATCGAATTCATTAATCGGCCAGCACTTCTTGTAGATGTTGAAGAATGCAAGAGTTTCATTATGAGAATCTTAGTGCAAAAAGGAGTAGTATATATGATCTTTAGTATCCCTATAATAAAATTTTAAACTTCAATCTGTTCCTTGAAGGTTGGAGGAGTTCGGAACCTAAATATTATTTTTTTGGATTCAAATTACCTTAATAAGTGAAAAAAAAACTTTTCTATATATAGCGTGTAAATACAAGACGTTATACCTTAACGGTAACTTTTGCCGTTAAGGTATAACGTTTTGTATTTGCACGCTATATATACTGCCGATTTAACTGACAACTATAGCGTTTTATTTTTTTACGCAATATATATAGCGTCTAAAAAAAACGCTACCCTTAATTAAATATTGCGGTTCGTCTTCTTCCCTAACCAGAAACTCCTATCCCCCATTTTTCACTGCTTCCGGTCCCCCTGCTCGTGTTAAAAAAATAAAAAATTTGGGCCCCTCTCGTCACACAAAAAGTTAAGAACGTAAGTCCCACATCGTAGTAGAGCATCGTATTATTGTGGTTTAACTCCTTCGTCTTAAAATTTTCACACAAAACACTACAACGAGGTATTTCAATTTATTTTATGTTAAAACTTATATAATAATGCATATTAGTTTATTGAATGTGTTTCCATATCGTTTTGTATTTTATTTGCGAAACTAGTATGTTATATTTATCCGGACTTAGATATTAGTGTTCTAAAAAATATAAAATTGAGATTTAATTTTTTATGTTAATATCCGAATTTAAATATTAGTGTTTTTATGTCATTTTGTGTTTTATTGGCCAAGTAACACTACCCAATTTCTGATATTCTAATTGGAACCCCATCTAGAAAGTTATAGGAGTTTTCAATTTCAGTTACTGCACTATTCTCTATTTTTGAAATACCTATACTATCCCTATATTAGTCCTAAAATTACTAACCAACCCCGGCCCCTTTCAACTTGGTCAAATAACCATGGTTAATCACTCACGGGGACTGAAAAGGTTCAGCTATAACCAAACATCACCAATTATGAAAAGAAAACCTAAAACTTGAACTAATTAATCTAACTAATCAAAACCGGAATTTAACCCTAGTTAATACTAATGTCCTAAGGCTAAAATTAAACAGTGAATAGTCAATTAATCAGCAAACCAACTAAATTGAAACTAAAGTCGAATTAACAGCCACAAACATGGATCATTCAATCGAAACAAACACACAATCAAATGAGAAGTAGACCATATGACTGTTATATATGAAAATCAGAGACCCCAAATTGAAGAACCCTAACTTAAACAAAAGTAAAAGAAATAGTGAAATCAAAAGAACAGAACAATTATGCATTAAAGAAATATTTACTTATGCAAAGAGAATGAAAAATAAAGAAACAAAGAAAGAAAAAGATTGAAAAACTTACTGTTCTAGGCTTTAATTTGGACTGACCTCGAATCGAATCCCCAAATAATGTTGCATGCTTGTTCTTACCAAGAACAAGCACATAACCTTAAATTCAAACGCTATTAAACCTTGGAGATTCGACCAGTTTTTGAACAAACCCTAGATTTGAAATTTAAGGGATTTTGGTTTGGGATTTGGTAAGAGGAGGTCGAGTAGGCCATGGGGTGTGATTTTGGTTGGGTTTGGGGGTAACGCCGCCGGAGCCGGCGGTTACTGTGTTGCAGATTCGACGAGTTCTAGGGGGATTCGAAGAAAGCGGAGGGTGGATATGGACTGGGAAGGTGAAGAGGATTTCATGGTGTAATTTTGGGGGTCATCGGAGAATCGCCGCCGGCGGAGGCGATTTCTTGCCAGCGGCGGACGTCGGAGGGTGGTAGCGTTACACCGGCGTGTGTTAGGGTGTGAGAGAGACGATTTTGGGGGTAGGGGGCCTTCCGGCATTTATAAACCATGATCCTCATTAGTTCCAGACCGTTGGATTGATGAGATCCAATGGTCGTGATTAAAGCAAGGAAACGACGTCATTTTGGGATGCGGACTGGACTGAGTTACCTATGGGATTGCGCCTGGGTTGGAATGGGCATGGGTTTGGGTATCTTTGGGCTGGGGAGACTGATTTGGCCCAAACACAATACTCTTTTCTTTTCTAAAACTCCGAAATTCTTTTTCTTTTTCTTCTTTTTATCTTTTTTTTTTCAAAAATTAAAAATCAAAATTAATTCCTAATACGTAATTATCCTAAAAATAATAAACCTAGATGATAATTACCACAACTAACAAATTAAAAAGAAAAACAATTAAAATCAAAAATAACTCCAAAAGTGCAAATTAAACTATTTTGTAACTTTCCCTTTTTATAAAATATTTAATTATTAGTTAATCCTTAAAAGTGCAAAGTTTAATCCTAAATGCACATTCTAAGTATTTTTATATTTTTTATAAATTAAAATGCACAAACAAAAATGCATAAAATGCCACAAAAATCCACAAATTTGTAAATACTAAAACGAATTTTTTTATTTTGAATTTATGGGAGTAAGTCATATAGGGCAAAATAAAATCACGTACTCACAATAGGTGCTCAAGCACCCATAAGTATCTATGTACATCCGCCACTGTTTTTTGTAATGATAGTATACTGTCTATCTTGTACGTATTTTGATTATTCATTCCTTTACCGCTAGCTATTATCATTGAAAATATTTGGTAATTCTACTCACTAAGACCTGCTATTTTATAAGAAATAATTTGACGATTAAGATAATATTTTTATAAATTTTCATAATATAATAATCTCAATTTTGTACCATAGACAGATATCAATTTAATTTCATACATTTAAATAGTCAAAGTCTATTTTGGAAAACAAATGGCATAATTCATTCTTTATAAGAAATAATAAACTCTAAAAGATACTACAAAAGACTTCATTTTTTAATTATCAAAGTCGTCATCAAATTATTTATTTTCATATATAACTATTTCTGGTTCCAAGGAATAAAAAAGCGAATATTCACTTGAGACTTGAGAGAAAGGAAAAGTGCTATACCCCATTTTTTAAATTCCCCTTCAGACTCTAGAGAAAGGAAAAGTGCAGCTGGTAACTTTTGAAAGAGATTGTGATATTAGGAAGCATCAACAGTGACTCTAGAGCGTGTTTTATAATCAAATATGGGAGAGGATAAAGGCAAAAGAAAATGAGAAGAAAGACAAAAACAAAAAGGAGAGAAGTAAAAGTAGTTGAGTACTGACTGCAGCTTTCAGTCATTTTGCTTATTGCAATTCCTACTTTGAATATAGGGTTAGGGCAAGGGGGTGTGCATGGATATTTGCACCTGCTACTCATGACCAGTACGTAACCCTTATTGTAGGGAGTACTTTTTTTTTTTTTTTTTTTTGAATGTAATAAATGCACTTTCTTTTTGTCACTTATGTTATATATATATATATATATGCTATTTTTGCCGATCATATATGCTAATATTATTTAATTATAAATTAATCTTATGTTACGCGCGTTGCGTGTGTATTTTATATTTATAAATAAAATTTTGATAAAAATTACATATATATTACATATATCAATTGGCGGAACAAATGATAACGATTTACCCATTTGAGCTACGATTTCCTCGAACAATATCAGCTGCAGTAGGCGTTGTCTTCTCCGATCTGCTTGCTTCTGAAAATTATAATCGTCTCACTACTGGATTCATTATTTCCTCCGCTTTAACCGGTTGAAGTTGTATGTCATCCTCATAACTACTAGCTTCATGAATTTCCTTGATCGATTGGAATTTCTGTGGAAGAAAGCTTCCAAATATGAGTGGTGGTAATTCCTTTTGAACATCGTTAGCTGGAGTAATTAGCTTCTCTGTCTGGGTATTAGTCACATACACAGTTTTTCGGCGACGAGCCATTATTCCGATCACAATTGCAATCCTTTCTATCATGCGCCGAGAGCAACAATTATCGTGCGCCTCATAACCGCTTCTTCTCAATCAAAATTGAATTTGGCCATTTTCCTAGGAGGCTGTTTGATTTGTCTTTCTCATCATTTAACTTTCTCATTCCAAGGAATAAAAAGGGAGTATTCACTTCCCTCTTTTTCGTTAAACCAGAGGATCTTTTAAATGATGGTATTTTTTTTTCGAGGAGCGTACTATTAACAAGTTGATAACGTTAAGTGGGCATTTATACATAAGAAAGGTAAAATTTTGAAAAAAATAATTTTTTAAAAAGTGAAAATGTTTTAAAAATTAGAGTTATATTTGGATATGAATATAATTTTGGGTTGTTTTTGAATTTTTATGAGTGATTTGAGTGAAAATTTTGAAAAATAACTTTTTGGAGTTTTTTAAATTATCAAAAAATTTCAAGATCCATTTTCAAGCGAAAATTGTAAATTTTATGGACAAACTTTGATTTCGAAATAAAGTGAAATTATTTTGAAAAAATTTGATTTTTCTTTTATGGCCAAACTATCATGGGCTTAACTCGAGTAAGCTACGTGTGGACAATTGGACAGCCTATATACTGCTCCAAGCTTCAGTTCTAACCAAGAAACAAGTACAATCTCGTACTCAAGCTAAGGCAAACACACACACACATAAATGCTAGAAAAACAGTGAAGTAAAAGGCATACAATGTTTGGAAGGCCAATGCCTATTTTCTGGATTCACTTGATACAAAGATAAATAACAAAGTGTATGAAAATGCCTTTCACAAAGGGCTTATACATGTATATATATGCTAATTAGCCACTATTTGGCTTGCACTACAAAGAAAGACTAAGAAATACCCACAACCGCTGCCTAACTAAATGAGGAAATTTGCTGGTTTGGGGCACCAGATTTGTGTTCTTGCCCAAAGTGAGCTGTTTTGCTTTGACTTGTGCAGGCTGTTCCTTTCATGGGCAGCCTTTGATCAGGTGCGCGCCCAGGCCCAACCAAGTGCTGCTGCTTCTCCTTTATATTAATTGAGTGGCATGCTTGTCTTTGACCTTGTTCATATGTTGGCATATGGTCATGAACATGGGCAGCCATGTCTGATTCGAATTTGAGCCATTAGGTGGGAAATTCAGTAGTGAATTTGGTAGGTCGGCATATAAATGGCTCTTTAGTCTAATTTACTCTATACACTCTGTCATTTGATTCAGAGGTATTAGTGAAGTGCATATGTAATATAAAAGACTTTGAATACGAATATCACCATGCATGCAACCATAATACTTATCGTGATATTATTTATGAACATCTTTTAATTAGGAAAGAACTATGAGAGAAGTTACGTGACATGCAATCTTTATAACAACTCTTCCTAATAAACAAGACCATTATTATAAGTCTAATTAAAAAAGATATACAATGTTTTCGTTTGGATTTTGAAAATCTTTTTTATGCATATTTTTTAATCTTTTTGATACTTTGGTAGTACCACAAATTTTATATCTCTTCTACGTCAGCTGAGTTAATTAAAAAGAAAAGGAAATGGAGGAATTAACATGTTCAGTTCTTGTAGCAGAAAAAGGCGAAAAAGTTGTGCTTTTCACGAGCTCCCAAATGGAGACGTTAATAGGTCAAAAAAAAGAGTTACCAAAGTATATATAACGCGGTAATAAACAGCGCTATACTTTAACGGTGTTTCATCCGTTTAAGTATAGCGCATTTTATAATCGCGTTATATATATATAAACCGCGCCATACTGATACATGGGACGGATACGTATAGCGCACAGTTATTCTCTGCTATATATATAAAACGCATATATTAACAGCGTTATACCCCATTTTTTAAATCCCTCCTTCAGACCCGAAAGAAAGGAAAAGTGCAGCTGGTTACTTTTTGAAAAAGATTGTGATATTATATGGTGTACATATATTGTGTGTTAGCTAAAATAGGAATAGTCAAAACAAAAATAAACAAAATTGGAAATGGCAATTAACGTGAGAGGATGGAATAGGTCTCTGTCTTATAGGCCAAATCCCTCAACCCCACCAAATATTTAAAGTAGTTCAAATACTGCATACTTTCACTGAAATGAAATAGTATGGAAGTACGATGTTTTCATTGAAATAGGGAAACATTAATTGGTTCGTCAAACAACACTATCCTTAGCACGATTTTGGTGTTTTAGTAGGAGTGATTCTTAGTGAACAATAGCGTGTTTTATAGTCAAATATGGGAGAGGATAAAGGCAAAAGAAAATGAGAAGAAAGACAAAAACAAAAAGGAGAGAAGTAAAAGTAGTTGAGTACTGACTGCAGCTTTCAGTCATTTTGCTTATTGCAATTCCTACTTTGAATATAGGGTTAGGGCAAGGGGGTGTGCATGGATAT
>MU687007.1:0-10095 GCA_026770625.1 Nicotiana glauca
AATGCGATAACAAAACTATTTTATTTTATACTTTTGGGAGTAGTTGTCGTGAGAGCAAAAATCACGTGCTCACACTTATCACCTTTATTGAATACCTAGAAGTGATCTAATATTTTGAAAGAGTTTAATCTTACCACCTTAAGTTGAATCTTGAAGGTTGAAGAATAAATCCAAGAGTAGCCACACACAAGAGTGCAAGAAAAATCTCACAATTTTTATTAATAATAGTCTAAATCTAAAATCAAAGAAGATACCCCTTTATATAGGGAAATGGTCACAAAATTCTAGCTAAAAAACAAGAAAATAAAGCCCTAAACTACTTTGGACAACAAGTCCAACTACCATAGTAAAAGGTAAAACTCTTGGAAACAAAAATCAAGTCAATCTTGGAAAGTAATTCCAATAATCTTATTAAAAGAAAAATAAAACCATAACTACTTAGGAAATCATCAAATATGTCCTAACAAACTTGTAAAAATAAGGAACTATGACTCCTTCTCCTATGTCTTGGTCGCCCCTCCTTCAGTTGACTTGGGCGCCAGGTTGGCTCCTTTGTGAGTTGATTTAGGCGCCTAAATTAGTCCCTCCTTGGTTGGTTCTTGGACCCTAATATACCTCCTCTTGGACTTGTACTTGGACCATTAAATGAGTGTAACACTTAGCTAAATCCTCTCCATAGTTCTTGAGCTCTTCTTCCACCATTAGCGCCTTCTTGATCTCCCATTGAAGCCCAACAACCTTGCCTTGCTTATCCTTAGCTTGAGACCTTGTGAATGGCTTTATTGGTACTGCTAAAGTTTTATCATTTTCCATAAAGCTATCATTTCCCTACTCTTAAAAAGAATTCATCCTCGAATTTGAACCTACATCAAACAAGGATAAGTCAGCAACATTGAAAGTAGAACTTACTTCAAACTCACCTGAAAGGTCTAATTTGTAAGCATGATCTCCAATCCTTTCAAGTACTTTAAATGGCCCATCTCCTCTAGGGTGCAATTTTGTCTTCCTTTTTGAAGGAAATATCTCCTTTATCATATGAACCCAAACCAAATCACCAGGCTCAAAGATAACTGGTTTTTGACCTTTATTTCTTCGTAAAGTTGTTTGCTCATTCTTCCTCTCAATTACAGGTCTTGTATGCTCATCAATAGTCATCATAAGATCATCTTTCCTTTTTCCATCAAGACTAACCATCTCATTAGTTGGTAAAGGAAATAAGTCAAGAGGTGTAAGGGTGTTATAGCCGTAAACAATTTCAAAAGGCGAATAACCAGTAGTTGAATGAACAGTTCGATTGTAAGCAAATTATACCAGAGGAAAGTGATCCTCCCAAAAAGTTTTCCTTTTAGAACAACCCTTAACATATTTCCTAAGGTTCTATTTACTGTCTCAGTTTGCCCATCAGTTTGTAGATGACAGGAAGTAGAAAATAACAATTTTGTTCCCAATTTTTCCCAAAGCATACGCCAAAAGTGGCTTAAAAACTTAGCATCCCTATCACTAACAATAGTTCTAGGTATACCATGCAATTTAACGACTTCTCTAACAAATAAATCGGCAACATGAGAAACATCATTGGTCTTTAAACGAGGAATAAAATGAGCCATTTTTGAGAACCTATCTACCACAACAAAGTGGCTATCCTTACCATACCTTGTTCTAGGCAATCCTAATACAAAGTCCATAGAAATATCAGTCCAAGGTGAAATAGGCACAAGTAATGGCGTGTATAAACCACGTGAAAACACTTTAGATTTAGGTTGTTTGCATTCAAGGCATTGAGCACAAAAGCTTTCTATATTCTCGTATTAGGCCAAAAAAAAATTTCAGCAAGGATGTCAAGTGTTTTAGGCACACCAAAGTATCCCACAGGCTCCCACAATGTGCTTCCCTCACAAAAACTTCTCGCAAAGAACAATTAGGGACACAAAGCTTATTTTATTTAAAAAGAAATCCATCTTTCGGATTATACTTCTCAAAAGGCCCATTTAAACATGTTGAAAATGCTACATCTATCAACATATAAATTCTTAATATGATCAAATCCCATCAATTTATAAGTAAGAGTAGAAACAAGAGTGTACCTTCTTGAAAGCACATCAACAACTATATTGTCTTTACCTTGCTTGTAGTTAATCACAAAAGGAAATATCTCAATGAATTCAACCCATTTGGCATGTCTTCTACTCAATTTACCTTGGCTTTTAATGTATCTTAAGGACTCATGGTCAGTTTTTATCACAAACTCCTTTGGCACAAATAATGCTGCCATGTAGCAAGAGCCCTTACCAAGGCATAAAATTATTTATCATAAATATAATAATTTAATGTAGCCCCATTCAACTTCTCACTAAAATAAGCGATTGGTTTAGAATCATGCATTTGACAGCCCCAATACCTCTACCAGATGCATCACATTCAATTTCAAAGTACTTATTAAAATCAGGTAATTGTAACAAAGGAGCAGAACATAGTTTATACTTTTAAATATTAAATGCATGCTCTTGTTATTTTCCCCAATTAAAGACCTTATCCTTCTTAATGACTTTAGTTAAAGGTTTAGCAATTGAACTAAAATCTCTAACAAATCTCCTATAAAAGCTAGCAAGTTCGTGAAAACTTCTAACTTCAGTAATGCTCTTAGGTGTAGGCCAATCTTCAATCGCTTTGATTTTATCTTTATCTACCTCAACACCTCTAGAACTCACAACAAAACCCAAGAAAACTACCTTATCTACACAAAAAGTGCACTTAGATAGATTTGCATACAATTGTTGGTCCTGAATCACATTAAAAAATTGTTTCAAATGTTCGACATGCTCTTCTAAAGATTTAGAAAAGATCAGAATATCATCAAAATAAATGACTACAAATTTTCCAAGAAAATCCTTAAAGATATGGTTCATTAACCTTATGAATGTACTAGGTTCATTATTTAACCCAAATGGCATCACTAACCATTCATACAATCCATATTTAGTTTTAAAGGCAGTTTTCCACTCATCTCTAGGATTCATTCTAATTTGGTGATATCTACTCTTCAAATTAATTTTAGAGAATATTTGAGAACCATGCAATTGGTCAAGCGTATCATCTAAGCGGGTAATGGGATGGCGATACTTTACCATTATTTTATTTATGGTGCGGTACTGCACGCATATCCTCTAAGTGCCATCCTTCTTTGGCACCAAAAGCACGGGTACAGAGCAGGGACTCATGCTTTTTCTTACAAATCCCTTATCAAGCATCTCCTATACTTGTCTTTGCAATTCTTTTATTTCTTCGGGATTGCTCCTATAAGCAGGCCTATTAGGAATTTATGATCCCGGCACAAATCAATTTGATGCTCTATTCCTTTTAAGGGTGGTAAACCTTTAGGAAGATCCTCAGGAAAAACACCTTCAAAATCCTGCAAAAGTTTAGACATAACACTAGGCAAAGAGGATGATAGTGAATTATTACTAAGCAGAACTTCCTTATAAGTGAGCAAGACAATAGGCAGCCCCTCCTTTTTTTGCAATTAAACACTCTTTGGCTTTTGCAAGGCTCACTTTTTTTTTAATCTTAGCCTCTTTCCTCTCACCACTGCTTTATTTTTTTTAATTCTTCCCCACCTTTTCCTTTCTCTCATTGCTTCTCCCTCTCTCCTCATACCTCATTTTATATTTTTCCTCTTTTTCTTTCCCTTTAGTCTCTCGTTTTGATCCCTCCCCATGTTTCCCCAATGTTTCTTTCATTTTTTTTACCTTCATATACTTGGGAAGGAGTTAAAGTTGCAAGAATATACTTCTTTCCATTATGCTCAAGAGAGTATCTGTTTTTCCTCCCATCGTGAAAAACATTCCTCTCATACTGCCACGGGCGCCCCAAAAAGATATGACAAGCTTGCATACGTACTATATCACATAGAACTTCGTCAGCATACCTTCCAATCTTAAAGGAGACCATGCATTGCTTATTCACCTTGACCTCTCCACTATCATTGAACCATTGCAACCTATAAGGTCTAGGGTTCTTCGTCCATTCCAAACCTAACTTTTCCACCAAATATGCAATCACAACCTTATCACAACTCCCATTATCAATTATCATAGAACAAATTTTATCTTTAACCCTACACCGAGTATGGAATATGTTTTTCCTTTGTTCTTCATTAGAGTTACCCAAATTAATGTGCATAAGCCTCTTAACCACAAAATTCACCCCACTATGAATGTACTCCATCTCTTCTCGTTCTTCACTCTATATTAAGTTTTCTTCCTGTTCTATGCTTGGTTCATTTTTTTCACTCTCATATCCCCCATCCTCTTTGATTAGAATGTTTCTTCTACTTGTTTATTCAAAAGCCTTATGCCCTCTCCCTTGACACTTGAGGCATTGAATATAAGTAGTAAAAGTAGAGGTTTTAGGCATAAAAAGCTTACCCCCATCCTTGGATTCCAATTCACTCCTGTCCCTGTATTCACGGAATTTAAGAGTAGGTGTCTCCATTGCTTCTTTGGAATAGTAGTTGGCCGGCTTTTCCTTGACCTAGATTGTTGTCTCTTTTTGTTTTGTCTTTCTACCTTTACAGATAATTTAACTAACTCATATAAAGTTACATATTGTTGTAATTCAACTGCATCAACTATTTCGTTATTTAAACCATTCAAAAACCTAGCCATTGTAGCCTCCTCTTTCTCCATACAATTAGCTTGGATTATAGCCATAGCCATAGCCTTAAAGTACTCATCTTCATATATGGACACTTGACTCAAAGTTTGAATATATTGTTGTAGATCTCTTTGAAAGTGTGATAGAACAAATCTCTTCCTCATTACCCCTTCATCTCAGCCCACGTAGCAACGAGTGCTTGTCCTTCTTGCAATTTGTCCCTGGAAAGCTTTTTCCACCAAATTGCTGCATAATCAAAAAACTCAACAGCAGCAAGTTTAACCTTCTAACCCTCCGAATAATTATGGTGGTCCAAGATGGCTTCCACTTGTCTCTCCCAATTAAGGTACAAGTCTGGATCCCTTGTTTCCTTGAAAGATGACATCTTCATCTTTATACTACTTATATTATCATTTTCTGGTCTTCTTCTTTATCCCCTCCTGTCTCTTCCTACCCTATATAAATTAATATCATCGTTAAAATCATCGATAGCTAGAGTTTTCATGATTTACAATTGGAGCGAGTACATTTCTCCTAGCTTGGTGTCTAGCGTTATTTCCCCTCCTAAGTTCAGTTATTGTAATATTTTTCTCGGCAATGGTGCCCCTCATCTCTTGGAATTTCATATTCCACCTCTCAAATTATTTGTGTATAGCTTTCAAGGTGAAATCATTCATTACTTTAATTTTGGCTTCTTGAAGAACCCTCTGTTCATCATCACTACTTGTAAGAGACATTATAAAACAAATCAATATATATCTCTCAATTTGGCTTTTCCCTCTGTCACGGCCCAATTCCGGAATCCGACCGTAATGGCGCCTCTCGTGAAGACAAGGCCAGCCAGAACAATGCAAAAACCTATTTTTAAACAATTAATTAGCATTAACAAATATGAAACATGTTTATAATAGCCATAAATGCGGGAACAACGATAATAATCAGGGAAACCATCCCGACACAGCCCAAACTGTTGTGTCATAAGTCAAGAGCTACTACAGAGTTTACTCTAAGTCAACAAAGTATGAAATCTGATACAATAGTCTGATGAAAACATAAATGACAGGGGATAGGGGAGACAAGGGGTTGTGGACATCAGCAGCTACCTCGTAACTCCAAATCATTGCCTGGTCTGCAAGGAATCAGCGCTCAGGTGCGGACTCTGCTATGCCTGAATCTGCACAAATGGTGCAGGGAGTAATGTGAGTACTCCGACCCAGTGAGTAATAATAATAAATAATGGTTGAAAGCATGAAAACATATAAATGCACAAGGCAATTCTATATTAGGCAGTAAATCACTCAAAGCAGTAAAACCGTAAAGAATCAAATGAAATCTCCTTTTAAAAAACAGGTAAATCAGGTAAAACAACAAGTAAATAGTGAGTAGTAATCTGCCCCTCGGCCCAGTATCAATCGCTCAGAACAGTATCAGCCCCTCGAGCTCAGTATTAGTCACTCAGCATAGTATCACCTCGGGCTCACTCTCCGGTCATATGGGTACCCACACTCACTATGAATGTGTAGACTCTGGAGGGGCCCCTTACAACCCAAGCGCTATATCAAGCCTCCTCGTGATATCGTCACTCGACACTCGGCCTCACATCACTCGACCTCCCATCACTCAAGCCACCCGTGGTAAATAAAGCATCTCATATCACTCAGCATATCCTCACATATGGCCCTCGACCTCACTCAGTCAAGAAATCATCACAAGCCCCTCGTGCATCAGTAAATTAGTAGTGCTCAACCCAAACAACATTGGAAATATAATTTAAGTTTCAAAATTCAATTAAAAGTGGTTGAGTTTGTCAAACAGTATTAATTAATAGGACTGAGTTCAAGTAATATATCAAAATAGTGAGGAAATAGTGATAAAGGTCCATGAAGGATTCAAGTAGTCGGCATGAAGCCCAAAATATGGCAATAAGCCCAAATCATGTTGATAACAAACACATCTCAGTCAAATACGCGGTAAAAACATCAATCGAGATGGACCTAGTCACAATCCCCAATAGTAAACAACCCCGCGCTCGTCATTAAGCGCATGTTTCACCTCAATATAGCACTATGTTGTGCAATTCGGGGTTTCAAACCCTCAGGACATCATTTACTATCATTACTCACCTCAAGCCAGCCAAATCCCTAGCTCGCTATGCCCTTGTCTCTCAAATCGGCCTCATCGCGCATCGAATCTGACCAAAACCACAACGACTACGTCACAATAGGCTAAGGGGACATAACCCAATCGAAAAGAATTGAAAAATAGCAAAAATCTTGAAATTAGCAAAACTCGAGCCCTAGGCCCACTCCTCGAAATTCAGAAATTTTTACTTCATCGGGTTTCTTATCTTGCCACGAGTCAATACATACCAAGAACTCTTAAATCCAAGCTAAAATAACCCATCAAAATCCAATTTGAAATGTCAAAACTCAAGCCCTATTTCTTCTCCCTTTTTGTTAAATTTTCATGAGTTTCTAGGTTGATTCTACAATTAAATCATGTTTTTAGATCATAGAACTCACATCCAATCAATCCCAGTCGAAACCCTCTTCAATTGCCATCCAAAATCTCTCAAGGATGCTCAACAATGGTGAAAATTAACTTAGACTCGCGGAAGAAAATGACTTAAAACTATTCTGCCCAGGTGACCTTTTACTCTATGCGAACGCAAGGGCCCACTCGCGTTCGCGATTAACAAACTCTGCCTTAGACCAAATTACCCATCAACATGAAGCATACACATCCCCCAACTAGGCGAACATGACCCCACAATCACAAACGCGATGAACAAAATCAATGGGGCCTCAGATCCTCATATGCGAACGTGGGCAACCTTCTGCAAACGCGTAGCACCAGCTACCAGCCTTATGCGATCGCAAGCCACTGAGTGCGAATGCATGACCAAGGTTCTAGCCTCCCAATTTTCCTCTACGCGATCGCGACACACCCTCGTGATCGCGATGACCAAATCTCTGCAACACTTCAGCTGAAAAATCTGCAACTTCCAAATGCTAGAATTGGTCCGTTTGACCATCTGAAATCCCTCCGAGGCCCCCGGGACCTCAACTAAAAGTGCCAACCCATCCTAAAACATCACCCAAAGTCGTTCCAATCATCAAAACACATCAAACAACATAAAAATCATCAAATTACATCGGATTCAAGCCTATGTTCTTCCAAAACTTCCGAAACACGCATTTGATCAAAAACCCAACCGAAACACCTCTGAATGACCTGAAATTTTACACACACATCCCAAATCACCTAACGAAACTACAACAACTCTCAAAATTCCATTCTGACCCGATGGACCCTCGGGTCAAAATCTTACCTATTAACCAGAATTCGCCAAAATACTAACTTCGCCAATTCAAGCCTAATTCTACACCAGACCTCCAAAATCACTTCCGACCACGCTCCTAAGTCACACACCATCCCCCAAAGCTAACTGAATCACCAGAAATCACATCCAATCCCTCTAAACCATAAATCAACATCCAGTTGACTTTTCCAAACCAAACCTTCCTTAAAGAGACTAAGTGTCTCATTTCCTACCAAAACCTCTCCAAACCAACTCGATCACATAAGATACAGATAATGAAGTATAAAGAAGTTGAAAATAGGGGAAATAAAATGGTAACTCGTGAAACGACGGGTCAGGTCGTCACACCCTCTAATGTTCTCATCTCTCTTGCCTTTTTCCACTTAATACAACTCTTGGCCGTTAGTCTTTAGATTTATTAATTAAACCTTACTAGAAAAAATACTTAGTGATAAGAATATGGAATTAGAAAAAGGAAGAAAAGTAAATGACCAAACCCAAGAAGAGTAGGAATTAGTTAGTAGAAAAAAAAGAAAGAATTTTAGGAAACCCAAAACCCACAAGAATAAGAAAAGAAGTTTCCTTAATCTTCAAGAACAAGCACCCCCTCTTCTTATTTCCTTTCTTGACATGGAAACCAAATAATACTTGAATTCTAAAAATAATAATGAGCAATAACACAGTTTTTGGGATTTATTTTCATTTTTTGCGGTTTTGTTTTTGTTGTTGCACAAGAACCTCCTAAGATTATAAAGATTGAAATCTTGATTAGCCTATGCTCTAATACCACTTGATAAAAATATGATAGGGTATTCAAGAATTACTAAAGTAAAATAAGAAAATCAAGAAACGTGCGGAAGCTAAAAAAAAATAGAGAAACAAAAAATATGGATGGAAAATTAAAGATAGATTAAATTCAAGAATGAATTAAAGAAGTCTATTTTTGATGTTGAATTATAAAAAAAACAATTATCTAACAAAGAACTAATCGCCTTTGGTAGAAAAATTAAAAACAAGAGATAGATTGTGAAACTCGACCCTTTAGAATAACAACAACAACAATAAGCCTAAACTTATCACCTTTCTTTAATACCTAGAAGCTATCTAAGATTTCGAAAGAGTTTAATCTTACCACCTTAAAATGAGTCTTGAAGGTTGAAGAATAAATTCAAGAGTAGCCACACACAAGGGTGAAAGAAAAATCTCTCAATTTTTATTGATAATAGTCTAAATCTAAAAGCAAAGAAGATACCCATTTATATAGGGAAGGGGTCACGAAATTCTACCTAAAAAATAAGGAAATAAAGTCCTAAACTACTTTGGACAACAAGTCCAACTACCATAGGAAAAGGTAAAACTCTAGGAAACAAAAACCAAGTCAATCTTGGAAAGTAATTCCAATAATCTTACGAAAAAAAAAACAAAACCTTAACTACCTATGAATGCATCAAATATGTCCTAACAAACTAGGAATAATAAGGAACTATGACTCCTTCTCCTATCTCCTGGTCGCCCTTCCTTCCGTTGACTTGGGCGCCAAGTTGGCTCCTGTGTCAGTTGATTTAGGCGCCTAATTTAGGCCCACCTTGGCCGGTGCTTGAACCCCAATCTACCTCCTCTTGGGCTTGGACTTGGACCATGAAATGAGTGTAGCACTTATCTAAATCCTCTTCATAATTCTTGAGCTCCTTTTCCACCATTAGCGCCTTCTTGATCTCCTATCAAAGCCCAACTTCCTTGTCTTGCATCTCATTAGCTTAAGACCTTGTGAATGGATTTCTTGGAGCTTCTAAAGTTTTATCCTTGTCCATGAATCTATCATTACCCTCCTCTTGAAAAGAATTCACCCTCAAATTTGAACGTACATCAAACAAAGATAAGTCAGCAACATTGAAAGTAGCACTTGCTTGAAACTCACCTGGAAGGTCCAACTCGTAAGCATTATCTCCGATCCTTTGAATTTCTTTAAATGGCCCATCTTCTCTAGGGTGCAATTTTGTCTTGATTATTGAAGGAAATATCTCGTTCCTCATATGAACCCAAACCAAATCACCAGGCTAAAAAATAACTAGTTTTCGATCTTTATTTCTTCGTAAAGTTGTTTGCTCATTCTTCCTCCC
>MU687007.1:25953-49250 GCA_026770625.1 Nicotiana glauca
TGCAAAACCTTATGGAAACCCTAATATTCTTGCAGAATTTATAGCTGGACAATTAAAGAATAGAGTTTCCTTTCGAAAAGCAATGAAAAAGGCTATTGAATTAACAGAACAAGCAGATACAAAAGGCAATCCACTCGGTCACTAGTGCTCATACTTCACCTACTGACAATTAAGGCACCAAGATATAAACCCAACTATATCTTTCTTCATCTACCTCCACCAGTACTGCTGCCTCAAATCCTGATACATCTTTGCGGCACCCAAATGAATAGAATATCACGAACTATGGGCCTCCTCTAGAATCAACTCCCGAAGCCCATCAATATTGGGTACACAAATTCTACCCTGCATCCTCAATACTTTGTCATCACCAATAGTCACATCTCGAGCATCTCCATGTAACACTTTGTCCTTGAGGACAAGAAAATGAGGGTCATCAAACTGATGCTCCCAGATACGATCAAACAAGAAAGACCTAGAGACCACGTACGCTAGAACTCAACTAGGCTCCGAAAGATCTGATCTCACAAACTGGCTGGATAAGGCTTGAACATCCATTGCCATAGGCCTCTCTAGCCATCTCCTATGATGAAAATTAAGATCCTTCTGCTTGAACGGATGCTGCAAACTCCGGTGATCAGTATATATCTCATAAGGCACGCCGTACAAATAATGGCACCAGATCTTCAAGGCGTGAACAATGGCAGCTAACTCAAGATTATGGACAAGATAATTCTTTTCATCTATCTTTAACTGTTTGGACGCGTAGGCAATCACCCTACCGTTCTGTATCAATAACACTCCAAGGCCAACTCTCGAGGCCTCACAATAGGTAATATAAGACCTAGAACCAGTAGGGAATATTAAAACTGGGGTTGTAGTCAAAGCTGTCTTGGGTTTCTAAAAGCTCTCCTTGCACTGTTCTGTCCACTGGAATAGCGCACCCTTCTGGGTCAGTCTGGTCATACGTGCTGCAATAGATGAAAACCTCTGAACAAATCGACGGTAATAACCCACCAAGCCAAGAAAACTATGAATCTCTGTAGTTGAGGATGTTTTGGGCCAACTCTACACGACCTCTACTTTCTTCGGATCCACCTGGATACCCTCTCTTGAGACCACGTGACCCAAGAACACCACGGAATCCAACTAAAACTCACATTTCGAGAACTTAGCATACATCTTCTTCTCTTTCAAGGTCTGAAGCCCTGTCCTCAGGTGCTGCTCATGATCTCCTCGACTCCAAGAATATACCAGAATGTCATCAATAAAATAATCACGAATGAGTCAAGATATGGCCGAAAAACACTGTGCATCAAATGCGTGAAGGTTGTTGGGGCATTAGTTAGCCCAAATGACATAACAAGGAACTCGTAGTGACCATACCAAGTCCTAAAGGCAGTCTTCGAGATATCTGGATCCCGAATCTTCAACTCATGATAGCTTGAACGTAAGTCAATCTTAGAAAACAAACAAGCACCCTATAACTGATCAAACAGGTCATCAATACGAGGCAAAAGATAATAGTTCATTATCATCACCTTGTTGAACTGGAAATAATCAATACTCATACACATAGAACCAAACTTCGTCTTCACAAATAAGACAGGAGCACCCCATGGTGATACACTAGGCCAAATAAAACCCTTATCAAGTAGTTCCTGCAACTGATTCTTCAACTCCTTCAACTCAAAAGGAGCCATACGATACGGAGGGATAGAAATGGGCTGAGTGCCCAACAATAGATCAATGCCAAAATTAATATGAATATCAGGTGGCATGCCCAGAAGATCAGCTGGAAACACATCAAGGAAATCCCGTACTACTGGACTGAATCAACACAAGGAGTATCCATACTGATATATCTCACATAAGCTAGATACGCATCACAACCTTTCTCAACCATACACTCAGCTTTAAGGAAAGAAATAACTCTACAGGGAGTGTGACCTAAAGCACCCTTCCACTTAACACGCGGTACACCTGGCATGGCCAGTGTCACGGTTTTGGCGTGAAAATCAAGAATAGCATAATGGGGCGACAACCAGTCCATGCCCAAGATAATATCAAAATCAACCATGCTGAGCAATAATAAATCGGCTGGTCTCAAAACCATTAAGAACAACTAAACATGACCAATAAATGCGGTCCACAACAAGAGAATCTCCTATAAGAGTAGAAATATAAACTGGGGAACTCAAAGAATCTTAAGATACACCCAAATACGGAGCAAAATAAGAAGACACATAAGAATAAGTGGAGCCTGGATCGAATAAAACCGATGCATCTCTGTGACAGACCAAGATAGTACCTGTGAGCACATGATTTTTGCCCTATATGAATTATTCCCAAAAATTCAAACAAAATGATTTCTTTCATTATTTTGCAATTTTGTGGATTTATGTGACATTTTATGTTATTTGTTTTGTAATTTATTTGTGCATTTTAATTCATGTAAAAATATAAAAATATACACTTGACATTAGCATTTGGGATTTAATTTCATATTTTAGGATTAATTAGTAGTTAAGGAAAAAATAAAGAAAATAACAAAAAATAGTCTTTTTTGCATTTTTAGTTTTAAGTCTTAATTTGTGTTTAATTAGAAATTAGGGTATTTGGAAATTAGGAAATATAATTTTTTAGTATCAATTTGGTTTTTGAGTTTTAATTTAGCAAAATCAGAAAATAAATAAAAGAAATAAACAAAAAAAGAAATAAAGGTAAACAATTAAAAAGAAGGTTGTTTTATATAGAGACTCGAATTGGACCTCTTGTTAATGAAATCTGCCAAGCCCAATTTATACACACCCACTCCCAGACCAGGCCCAAACGTCCGCCCGACCCAGTCCCCTATCTCCCCAAATGACCCCGTTTAATCTCCATTCAATCCTGGTCGTCGAGGATTCATCATCCAACGGCCAGGAACTGTAGGTCATTTAATATAAATCGGTCGGATCGACCCCCCCCCCCCCCCNGCCGGAAATTGCCCCACGGCCGTGGCCCGTCTCCAAACCACACCAAAATAACACCCTAGGTTCCTCTCCTTTCCTCTATCCATATCCAACCCCAATTTCCCTCGAATCCCACTCAAACACTTCGAATCTTGAATCGAAGTTCCTCCGGCCAAAACACAAATTCATCCAAATTTGACCAAAGTTACACCATAGGACCGCCGTGACCTCCTCTATCAAACCCCCAAAGCCCCGTCCCTCAAATCCGACTAGAACCCATCGAATATTAAATCGAAGTTTTCCTGCAAAACCCTAGCTTCTCTAGACTACACCAAATCGATATCACAGGGCCTCCTCAATCTCCTTACGAAGAATCCACGGTCAATAACGCTCAAATCTCACTGGAGTTGTCTAATTTTTTCGAATCTGAAATTAACCAGTGAGTTTTTCTTTTCTTTTATTTTTATTTTTTGTTCTTGCTTTGATAAGTCGGCCCTCCTATTTGTTTAATTGAGTCCATTTGTTTTTTTATTTTTATTTTTATCTTCTTCTCGTGATTCTTTTACTTCGTCAGTCGATTGGAATTAGAGTCGGTTAATTGAGTTTGTTTTGCTTTGATTTTAAGTTTTGTTAAGTGTTCAGTGCTTTAAATCTAATTGTTCACCTTAATTCAATAGTTTCACTCCTCCTGTGATTAACTTTCCTTCATAATTGATTGATGTCGTTAGTCTGTTATCTTGGTTTAATTTTCTATTGGTGTGAGTTTGTACTTAGTTGTGATTGATTCTGTTAGAATCTTTTGATTAATTAACCTAATGTGCATTTCTTGTTCTTTGACTGTGTAGTTTAGTTTAGGATAATAATTTTTTAGTTGGATTGTTAATTTGTTGATAACTGATGGTAGTATGAATTAGGGTTAATTTTCAAAGTCTCGATTAGTATCATTTGGTTCCAATCTTAGAGTTTTTGAATTATTGGTTAATAAAAGGGGTTGGGGTCAACTAGTATTAGACTGGTAATTTCATAACAAGTTAAGGGGTAGATTAGTCATTTTGGATAAGGAAATCTTACAAGTGGATAAATAGGAACTCTCTGGAACATTCTATATGAGTTTCAAATCAGAATTTCAATAACCTAAGGGTGTGACTTGGGTAACAAGTCACGAAACAAAGGATAAAATAAGCAAAACTGAAAATAATAAGGGGCTAAAGTGATATAAACTGAAATCTGAAAGGATGGCCTGATTTTGCCTATAAAAGGGCATGAATAGTGCCTTCACTCACAAGTTTCAGCCTCTAAATCCCCCCCCCCCCCAAATCCATTCTCTAAAAATCTGATTTTCCAAGTTTGAATTTAAAATCCAAATTCTAGATCTAGTTCTTCAAAAAACAAAAAACAACAAAAAATCTTCAAAAAAACAAAAAAAACATTGTTCCATTGAAAAGCTTTAGGTTAATTTCGATTTCTAGTTAATCAATCCACATCTTCTAGTTCACAATATGACGGCTGAGGTTTCAGAGGTTTACAAGACTGATTTCGAGTGATTTTGAGTCCAATTAAGCTAGTTTGAGTTGAATTTTTGTCTGCTGGAGCTTTCAGAGGTGTTCTGTGTTCATTTTCAAGTTTATTTGGGTTATTTTGGTGCTGTTCTGGGTGATATATCAGTCCTGCTTGATTTTAGACATTTCTGGAATAACTGATTTACTTCTGGACTGGCTGATTCTATTTTCTGGGCTATTGTTACTCGTCTATCGATTGCTGCCGCTCATTATTGTCTTAGCTGACCTCTTCTCCTCCATTTTTATTCTATTTCCAGGTATTTTCTCATGCTCAAGTGATGCTGAAGATTACCTTCACCTGTAGACAACAAATTTGAAGTATAAATGATAAAGAAATGCATGCTTACACCTGAACTCTTACCGTTACTGCTTAGTTTAGAAATTTCGTGTGATTGATTCATTTGAACCAGAATTTCAGTTGTATTAATGAGACTATGGACTGTTTGGGACTATTTTCAACTTGTGGCATGTTGAACTAACTCAGTGTACTCCTATGAGCATGTGAATTCTGCAGTTAGTAGTTTTAATTTGGTTTAGTTTGTGTTACTAGTGTAGTGTAGTTTGAATTCATGTAATGACTGTTTATTAAACTTGAAGCCAGAGTTGAAATCAGAATGTGGGCCATGTCAGTGTTTAACTTTAGTGTTGGCCCTAATGAGTTGAATTTGAAATTAGGCGTTTTTTATAGTACTGTATCCCTGGGGTTAAGACCTCAACATAAGTGTAAATTGCTCTGTTAATTTGTGGAATTCCATAGGTATTTGTAGTAGTTAGATAGCCTAAACACGGTTTGAATATGAAACTGGATTCCAGCCACTAATAATTTGTTAATCTGAGTAGGTTGTATATTGTTCATGTCATTACAAAAATCAGACCATTTTGAAGTAGTTTTAACCGCAGTAAGTTTAGATTGAAATTTCGTTTGGTACAAGGCTTGCTGTTAAACTCAAGGCTCAACAACCTTGTTTTGTTGATTTGGACCTCATTGACTTAACGAGTGGCCCAGGCTCAGATCAGATTTCAGCGTTCGTTTGGGCTTGGGCCAAGGTCTGTGATTTGCCAATTTTTGGTGTAGACCTAGGTGCAATTTTCCTTTGTTGGGCTATCTTGGAGCCCAATGGTTGGCTTTGGCGCAGGATTATCACTTGGTTTGCTTTGATCCAATAACAAATTAATTAGGACATCTTCTTTTATTATTAGAGACAAATCAAATAGAAAATCGTAGTTTGCTTTGGGTTGGCCTTTGAATAAAAAAAATTGAGACGAGCCTCGCCGAACAAAACATATAAATTGCGGGGCCCTCATCAAATTCTTATATCAAAATACTTAGAATTCGAGGCGTGCCGCTTAGTGAATTTCACGGCCCTCCGCAAAGACAATAACCCATAAGTCGCTCTTAGGTGCACTTTTTACTTTTCTAAATACGGGTGTGCATTTCATGCAACCAAATCCAAATCCCAAAATGTTGAATAAGAATGTGTCGAGGATCCGGGTGCATTTCATGTGACGTGATCCAAAAACATATTTTTGAACGATGTTCACTTTCTTAATAATTGACCAAAAGCGGTAAATAATTCTAAAATTGTACTATAGGTTTTATCATGTATTAAAATTAGATTTTAGCCAAATATAGCCATTGAGCGACCGTGCTAGAACCACGGAACTCGGGAGTGCTTAATACTTTCTCCCGGGTTAACAGAATTCCTTACTCGGATTTCTGGTTCGCAGACTGCTAGACAGAGTCATCTTTTCCTCGATTCGGGATTCTAAACCGGTGACTTGGGACACCATAAATCTCCCAAGTGGAGACTCTGAATCTTTTAAAAAAATGAATCCCGTTTCGATTGTCCTTTGATTGGAAAAACTCCTTTTATTATACCCTTCACGGGGTGTAGTAGTGAAAAACGGGGGTGTGACAGCTCTGACAACTCTGTTGGGGACACAAACCTAGAACTTCGGTTCAGGGTTTAAGAATTTGAGCTTAGAATAATTGTTATGTTTGGCTTTATCTTATTTTCCTACATGTCTCCTATTAAATGTGTTAAATGCTTTACCGCTTCGTTATTATCTGAACTGTATATAAACTATGCCGAAACCCTTCTCTTCTCACCTCCGGGGATGTGTTTACTGGTTGGGACTCCCTATTCTGTTAGTGTCATACCCTGAAATAAGAAAGAGTCTCAGACAAGTTACTAAGCCGGACGATCATGCGGGTCCCCGGTACGTAGCCCCCTCCTCGACTCGAGTTGTCCGCTCGGGTACACAGTCTAGGACATATACCTAGGTTTTGAACCTAGAATAACTTGACTTCATGTCGGATCCCTAGTAGGAATGCTTATTTGCATCACGTGCATCTGCCGTAGGGGACTCAACACAAGTGTTGGGTCCGTCTAGGACAGGTAACCTGAAATGAAAAGACCATTCTAATGCATCTTACGTGTTGCGTGTGCATTTATTTGTCTCGGACTTGCATGCAGACTGGCTTTGGAGTATTTAGGAAAAATTAGAAAAAAAAAAGAGAAGATAGAGAAATAGCAGTATAGAGAGTTAATTACCTGTTTTAGAAAAACAACCAATGTCAAAATAGTGTCGAAACTTTACCGAATTTTGAGAAAAATGAAAAAAAAAAGGCAAAAGAAAATTGGTTTTCAAAAATGGTTTGTTTTATTGGTCAAGAAAAAGAAAAAGAAAACTAAAGAGTTTTATTTTCAAATAGTTTGTTGAAAAAGAAAATATAAAAAGAGTATTGTTTTCTGAAATAGTGTATTTGTCAATGAAAAAGAGTCTTGTTTTCGAAAGTATTTAGTTTTATTGGCCCGAACTACGCAGGTTTGATTCTCACCGGATGTGAGATACGTAGGCAACCCTCATCGGGTCCAACCTCCCCTTTGCAAAAATAGCCAAAAAATGCCAAATTTTTTAATTTCGTCATGAATAAGTCGGGTGACGCCATTCTTGTCAAAAATGAGCCAAACGTCCCTAAAAGGGCGCCGGAAGGCCGTTTTGGCAAGAACAGCCACCTTGGGTCATTTTCAACGGTTAGCGGGCACAACCTTAAAATCTTATTCACGAAGTGCTGAAAGGTCGTATCCGCAAAACCGGCTGCTTGTTTTAAATTGGAAATTTAAACAAAATTAGTGTCATTTTTTTTCCTTTTAGGTCAAAATAAGTGATTAAATCACCTTAATAAATGTGTAGGATAAGCACGATTCAAAATGAACCTTTCTCAATTATGACTAACATCCCTCTGGAGTTGCGTCTATGGTGGAACGATCTAGGTAAAGAAGGACAAGACGAGGTCAAAAAGTATTTGAAAGGGCTTACTAGTTTGTTAGAGGTTATGCCTCGGGGAGACATCATCAGAGCATTGGTCATATGTTGGGACCCGGCACATAACGTCTTCCATTTCTCGGACTTTGAACTCGCCCCGATCTTGGAGGAGATAGCCGGGTACATTGGAAATGATAAGGTTCCTTTAAGACAAAAATACTTGGTTGCCCCAAGAATTGTAGCTATGCACAGGTTCTTAGACTCCTTGAAGATAATCAGGATGGTCCACAATCCGGACTTGGCAAAGGGTTTTTGTACTCCACACTTTTTATACAACAGATATGGACACATAGGCGGACTCAATAACCCAGAAAGCAAGATATGTAGCAAAGAAAACCGGCAAAAATGGGAGGAACATAGACGTTTTGCATTTATGGTGATCTTTTTGGGGCTACTGGTATTCCTGAGGAAAGATGGAAATATTGATATAAAAATAACCGGGGTCGTCAATAATTTAATGACTCAAGCCAAAAGCACTCTTGCGCCCATGATAATAGCTGAAATCTTCCGAGCTCTCACAGCTTGCAAAGCTGGAGGGAACTTCTTTGAAGGGTGAAATCTCTTGTTGCAAATGTGGATGACTGAACACCTGTTCCATCGTCCTCAATTCCTGAGTTATGGTTCATCTGAGAGAAGCTGCATAGGGGATTTTTACACAAGAATTGACGGGGTCGGTTTACCTGAAGGAGTAACCGCATGGACACCATACTTTCGGATTCTCACTGCCAGTCAGATACAGTGGACGCTTGGATGGTTACCTGTCAATGAAATCATGTATATATCAGTGGCTAGGTCGCATTTTCTCTTGATGGGACCTAAGAGCATCCAGCCTTACGCTCCATATCGGGTTCTGAGACAACTTGGGAAATGCCAAATAGTGCCACAAGATGAGGATCTTAGTGCTCAGGTAATTGAGATTAGCCCTGACAGACAGTTTCCTGAAGCAAGAGTCTGCCAGATCTGGAACGAATGTCAATACTTAAAAGCAAATACATGCGTGCAGGATCGGGCCAAAGGCAAAGTGTCGCCAGGATACCTTGCTTGGTATAGGAGAGAACATGAGTACAAGAGGCCAACTAAAAGACCACACCTCCATGACTTTGTTGAATCATCACAGGATCAGTGGGGTTGGTTAGAAAAAGAAAGGGAATACAGAGCCCGCATAGGAGCACTGGAAAAATAGGTACAGGATCTCCGGTTTGAAAACAGTTTGCAAGCCACAGCCAACGAAGGGGATAAAAAGAAGCTGGAACTAGAAAATGAAACTCTCAAGGCTCAAATCCGACAGATAAGAATAGATGCTAACAACCAACAGAGAAGTCGGTCTGATGAAAGGTTGATAAGTGAGTTGAAAAAGAAAATCATTGAGTGCCAGAAAGATCTGAAGAAGTCCGAAGGTAACATAGCAAATCTCCGAGCACAATGGGAAAAGAGATCGGAAGAGTGTGCACAGTTCTTACAGCAAATGAAGAGGGATTATGAAAAAACCAATGCCAATTTGAGAAGGAAAATGACTACCCTTGAAGACGAGGCAGCTAAACAAGCCAAAGCTTTTGAGGTTGAAAGTGAGCACTTCTATGACTTAATGGCCCTGATGGAAGAAGAAGTACAGCAGTTACAGAGATAGCATCTACATGACTCCCAGTTTTTGGAAGCTAGGGATAATCAGATAGAGCGCCTGCTCCTAAAAAAGGCCGAACTAGAGATAGGATTCTGACCATTGCTCATGACATCACTAGGAAATGTCGAGTGTGCGGAAACATGACTCGCACCACCTACTTTTCGGCAGTAATGATATTTGTCAAGCGGATAATGAATGAACTAGAGCAACTTCAAAGGGGCCTTGCACTTAAGCCCGCGACGAGGCCGAACGATGCCCCGCAGGCACCAGTATTTGAACCGTTAATGTATTCATAGTTTGAGTTTGTATTTTCCTGTAGAGTCTGTCGCCTGTTAGAGTCAGTATTTCCTTTTCATAGTAGAGTCTGTCAGTGGTTATCGAGTATGTACTTCGTTCAATTTTGAGTTTGTTGTTTTACTTTCCAAGAAAAGTCTAGTTGTGTAATAGAGTGTTTTATGAATGAAAATTGAAAATTTTCAAAAATTGTTTTTTTATTTTTCGCATTTATATTCATGAACTACGCCCGGTCTGATTCATGCAGGGTCATGATATATAGGCAGTCTTCATAGGATTCGACCGTAACCAAATGGAAAAAGGAAAAGAAAATAAGAAGAAAAACAAGAGAGGAAGAGAAAAAAAGAGAAAAGAAAAGAGCGGTAAAACAAGAAAGAAAAGAGAGAAAATAAGAAATCGAGGGAATGACATAACCGAAACAAAAAAAAAACAAAGGTAAGAATTTAAAAGGAAATACTGAAACAAAAAAAAGGAAAAAGCAAGAAAAGAAAAGAAGAAAGGAAAAGAAACAAAAATAAAGAAAGTGGCCTTTAGAAATAAAAGTCGGGATGACGCAAGCAGTTGAGCAAATGCATAATAAAATCCGTTAAACTGCTTAGGTGCATTCATTCCCAATGTGCGGCTATCGAATCTGCTCATGCCCTAACCATTAACCAAGCTGTTGTTGATATTGAGTCCAGGCAGGTGGTTAGTTGATTGGCATTCTGGCAACCCATTCTTACAATACTCGTTCAAAGGACAAACTGAACATGACCGGCCAGGAATGAGATGTTTGTATTGTGGACCCGGCCAAAGAAGTAGAGGTGATGGATGTTAATGCAATGAGGGAAGAAATGTATAAGTTGAGGCAGCAAATGGCTGAAATGCACCAGGCTTGGTCTAAGGGTCAGCCGGCGCCAGTTTATCCCGCCAATCCAGCTTACATCCCACCTTTGGCTTAGTCTCAAGAGCCTCCTACCGTGAATTAATCTCCAGCTTTCCTGTTCTACCAATAGAGTTATGGCACTAACTCATATCCTCCCAAGCTCTACTTCCCAAACAAAACCCTCCTCCACCAATTACCCCTGTCTTTGTGGCGCCTCCACCTGCCACACTGCAAAGATCTTCTAGTTAGCCACTGTTTCAAGCTCACGATAGTCAGTACTATCCTCCCGAGCCTACCTTTAAAGCTCCCAAGCCATATTCTTACACTCCTCACTTTGAACTACCGGTGGAAACTGAAAAGCCACTTAAAAACCCAGAGCAGGAAGAGATAATTCGAAAAGTAAAAAGCCCGAAGCAATCCTTTAGGAACATGAAAGGGTTGGGTGGCCAAGTCAGTGTGGCCTATAAAGATTTGTGTCTATTCCCGGATGTTCAGGTACCCGCAAAGTTCAAAATGCCAAAATTTGATCTGTATGACGGGCATGGTGACCCGGTAGCCCACCTAAGGGGATTCTGCAGCAAAATGAGAGGGGCTGGTGGGAAAGATGAGTTACTGATGGCATACTTTAGCCAGAGTCTAAGTGGGTCTGCTTTGGAGTGGTATACACGATAGGACCACAGCAGGTGGTATATTTGGGATGACTTAGCACAAGCGTTCACTTGCCATTTTCAGTACAATATAGAAATTATTCCAGACCACTTGTCACTGATAAAACTTGAGAAGAAGCTAGGAGAAAGTTTTAGGGAGTATGGGTTCCGCTGGAGAGAACAGGCTGCGAGGGTCGACCCTCCGATGAAAGAAAGTGAGATGGTCGACTATTTTTTCAGGCTTTGGAGCCAATACTTTGGTAATTTGGATAATAGAAATTGGCAAATCTTTTAACGAAGTTGTGAAGATGGGAAGTATGGTCGAGGAAAAACTTAAGACCAATAAAATCATGAGTATTCAGCGCTAAAAGCCACCACCCAGGCCATCCAAAGCAGCACCGGGGGTGTGCTCGGGAAAAAGAAGAAGGAAGAGGTTGCAACTATTGAGTCCAGAGCTTGGTCCAGATCTAGAGGCCCTTCACCCTACTACTAACTTCGACCCCACCACCCAAATTATCCCTACACTCCATATATCCCTCCACCACACTACTACCCATAACCAGATCCACATTTCTCCATCCACCATGCTCAAACTTATACCTAGCCTCCGGTTCATGCGTAATGGCATGCGCCGTTTCCCCAAAACACGTACCCAGCTCTACAAAATGCATACCCATCACCAAGACCCTACAGAAATTCCTTGGGACCAGATTTCCACCCAAACCCAGCCTTCAAGAATGAAAGGGCATAGAAACAAAAGGCATTCACTCCCCTAGGAGAATCATATACCAGCCTTTTTCACAAATTGAGGCAGCTAGGCCTGTTGAACGCAATAGAACCCAAAATGCAAAATCCCCTTCCTCGAAATCTGGACCATTCAGTAAGCTGTGAATACTGTTCGAGGGCCCCCGGATATGATACAGAAAAGTGTTGGAAGTTGAAAATTGCTGTACAAGAGCTCATTGACACTCACTGAATTGAAGTTCAGGCACCGGAGGCGCCTAATATTAACCAGAACCCATTGCCGACTCATCACGAGGCTCACATGATTGAATTGGTACACAAGGGAGGGGAGATCAAGAAGCCCTCACAAACAGTAATGATGCTCCGTGCTAGTAAGACCAGTTCAAAAGAAAAATCAACCGGTGAGAAGGAAGTAGTTCAGGTGAAAGAGACAGACAGCAAGGCAGTTTTGGTAGCCGAGAAGAGGTCACCGAGCAATGTTGCCATAAAATCAGAGCCGTTCAAAGTGGTGGTACAAGGGGTGGCGAATAAACCCGTGTTGGTTGTAAAGGGGGCTCACCTAGAGCCTGTTGTCATAAAGCCAGTAACCCAGATGCCAGTGGTCAACAACAAAATAGTTCCTTGGAATTACGAACAGGTGGTGGTGCCATACAAGGGAAAAGAAATCAAGGAAGATCAAGGTTTGACTCGTTCAGGGCGGTGCTTTGCCCCCGAGGAGTTAAGAAAAGGTAGGGTCCCTAAAGATAACCCAGTACTGGTTAAGAAAGCTATGACGGAGGAGGAGGCAAAAGAATTCTTGAAAAAAGATGAAGTCGCAGGACTACTATATTGTTGAACAATTAAGGAAGACACCGGCCCAGATCTCATTGCTTTCACTGCTTATCCACTCAGACAAGCATTGCAGGGCACTTATGAAAATACGGAATGAGGCTCATGTCCCCGATAAGATTTCGGTAAATCATTTAGAAAAGATAGCGCACAAGATATTTGAGGTGAATAGAGTGACCTTCTCTGATGATGAGTTGCCCATAGAAGGTACAGAACACAACAGAGCTCTTTATTTAACAGTGAAGTGTGAGGATTTCGTAGTCACCCGAGTGTTGGTAGACAATGGGTCCAGTGCAAACATCTGTCCTTTGTCTACGTTGAACAAGTTGAAGGGTGATAATGATAGAGTTCATAAGAATAGCATCTATGTTCGAGGGTTTGATGGTGGAGGTAAAGACACCGTGGGTGACGTCATACAAGAGTTGACAATCGGGCCAGTAGAGTTCACTATGGAATTCCAGGTACTAGACATGGCAGTCTCTTATAATCTCTTGCTGGGGCGACCATAGATCCATGCCGCCAAAGCGGTACCTTCTACATTACATTAGATGGTCAAGTTCGAATGGGACAGACAGGAGATCGTAGTGCACAGTGAAGACAATATGTGCGCTGTAAGCGATGCTATTGTGCCTTTCATAGAAGCAGATGATGACAAGGGGCTGTGGGTTTACCATGTCTTTGACACAGTCTCAGTAGAAAAGGTCCTGGTAGGGAAAAGCATCCCAGCTCCTAAAATAGCAGCTGCAACTGTCATGGTGGCTTCGAAAATGTTAAAAAATGGTTTCATACCGGGCAAAGGTCTAGGTGCTGATCTTCAGGGCATTGTACAGCCAGTCTCACTTCCCAAGAATCTGGATACTTTTGGATTGGGGTTCAATCCCACTGATGCAGATGTGATACGGGCCCGCAAGATGAAGAAGAGGGCATGGGTCCTTCCCAAGCCAATCTCGTGCCTGTCCCGATCTTTTGTCAGGCCGGGCATCAAAAAGCAATTGCTGTCCAAGGTTACATGGTCATTGATTGGTGCAGATGGAGATTTGGATAAAGGGTTTGAAAGGGTGTTCACTGAGGTTAACATGGTTGAGGCCGGGGAGGGGTCAAGTAAGGCAGATGTGTAGTTCGTCGGACCACGTGCAAAAGTCAACAACTGGGAAGCTACTCCTCTTCCTACTCAGAGAGAGTCTTGGTAGTAGGTTTTGCTTTTCTTTTGTTGTCTGGATTATTCCAGGGTTTGTAATTCAAATATTATGTTTCGTCCAATTAGATGTGTTAATCCATGTTATCTTTATATTCAATGAAATGCAATTGTCTTTCTTTCTTCATTCCTAATTTTGTTTCCATTTTCTTTTATTTTTTGTACAGTTCTTTTTATGCTGATATCAATGACATGACATGCATGTGGAATCTTCGGCCAAGTTTTAATAGCCAATCTAACTCAGAAATAATAATACAAGAAATTGAGTGTGATGATGAGGTGGAATATGATAATGATGAGGCCTATGAAGAAATTAGTAAGGAATTAATCCACTTTGAGGAAAAACCCAAACCTAACCTAAATGACACAGAACCAGTTAATCTAGGGGACCCAGATAATGTCCGTGAAACTAAGATAAGTGTTCACCTGGAACCTCAACTCAAGGAGGAGATAATCAAAGCAATGTTTGAACAAAAAGAGATTTTTGCATGGTCGTATGATGATATGCCGGGTTTGAGTACTGACTTAGTGGTTCACAAATTGCCCACTGGCCTATCTCTCCCTCCTGTGAAGCAAAAGCTGAGAAAGTTTAAAATGGATATAAGTGTGAAGATCAAAGAAAAGATCACCAAACAGTTCGATACGAAAGTCATTCGGGTCACTCGGTATCCCACATGGTTGGCCAATGTTGTGCTTGTGCCGAAGAAGGATGGCAAAACCAAGGTGTGTGTTGATTATCGGGATCTTAACAAGGCGAGTCCAAAAGACAATTTCCCACTGCCGAACATCCACATATTGATTGATAATTGCGCGAAACATGAGATTGGTTCTTTTATGGATTGTTATGCAGGTTATCATCAGATCTTAATGGACGAGGAAGATGCAGAAAATATGGCATTCATCACACCGTGGGGAACATACTATTATAGGGTCATGCCGTTTGGTTTGAAAAATGCTGGGGCAACTTACATGAGGGCAATGACGACAATATTCCATGATATGATACACAAGGAAATTGAGGTGTACGTAGATGATGTGATCGTGAAGTCTAGAAAGTAGTCTGACCATGTCAGGGATCTGAGGAAATTTTTCCAAAGGTTTCGCAGGTACAATCTCAAGCTTAATCCTGCAAAGTGCGATTTTGGAGTGTCGTCTGGGAGGTTGCTAGGATATATAGTCAGCCACCGGGGTATTGAATTAGACCCGTCGAAGATTAAGGCTATTTAGGAATTTCCACCTCCGAGAAACAAGACTAAGGTGATGAGTTTATTGGGAAAATTGAATTACATTAGCAGGTTCATTGCTCAGCTCACGACAACTTGTGAGCCGATCTTCAAATTGTTGAAGAAATATGTTGCAGTCAAGTGGACGGATAAATGTCAGGAGGCTTTTGATAAAATAAAGGGGTATTTGTCGAACCCACCCGTGTTGGTCCTGCCAGAACCGGGGAGGCCTTTGATTCTATATTTGACGGTTTTGGAAAAATCATTTGGCTGTGTACTGGGGCAGCATGATGTTACTGGCAGAAAGGAGCAGGCTATCTATTATCTCAGCAAGAAATTCACATCCTACGAGGTTAAGTATACTCATCTTGAGAGGACATGTTGCCCCCTAACTTGGGTGGCACAGAAGCTGAAACATTATTTGTCATCTTATACTACTTACCTCATATCTCGCTTGGACCCATTGAAGTATATTTTTCAGAATCCTATGCCCACGGGGAGGCTTTCAAAGTAGTAGATCTTACTTACAGAGTTCGACATTGTCTACGTGACTCAGACTGCGATGAAAGCACAGGCTTTGGCGGATCATTTGGCTGAGAATCCAGTTGATGAAGATTATGAACCTTTGAAAACTTATTTCCCTTATGAAGAGGTGATGCAGATTGAGGAGTTGGAATAGGTTGAGAAGCCGGGATGGAAACTTTTCTTTGATGGAGCGGCAAACATGAAAGGCGTGGGGATAAGAGCGGTACTTATTTCTGAAATAGGGCAGCACTACCCTGTTATGGCTCAGCTTCGTTTCTATTGCACTAACAATATGGCAGAATATGAGGCATGTATCTTGCGCCTGAGGTTAGCTGTAGATATGGGTGTTCAGGAAGTCTTGGTCATGGGTGACTCGGACCTACTGGTACACTAAATTTAAGGAGAATGGGAAACACGTGACTTGAACTTATACCGTACCGACAATGTTTGCATGATCTTTGTCAACTATTTTAATCAAAAGAGTTCGGCACATTCTGAGGATTCATAATGAGGTTGCTGATGCGTTGGCTATTTTGGCATCAATGTTGCATCATCCGGAGAAGGCTTATGTGGACCCTTTGCAGATTCAAGTCCGCGATCAGCATGCTTATTGTAATATGGTGAAAGAGGAACTCGACGGTGAGCTGTGGTTTCATGACGTCAAGGAATATATCAGGATGGGGGTGTATCCGGTACATGCCACAGGCGATCAGAAAAGAACAATTTGATGGTTTGCAAGCGGGTTTTTCCTTAGTGGAGGAGTGTTGTACAAAAGAACTCTAGATCTCGGGCTGTTAAGACGCATCGATGCGAGGCAGGCCACAACTATCATGACTGAGGTGCATTCCGGAATTTGTGGACCGTTTATGAGCGGGTACGTTTTGGCAAAGAAGATTCTCCGAGTAGGGTATTATTGGCTCACTATAGAGCAGGATTGCATCAGTTACATACGCAAATGTCATTAGTGCCAAGTGCATAGAGATTTGACTCATTCTCCACCCTCAGAGTTACACACGATGTCCGCACCGTGGCCTTTTGTTGCATGGGGTATGGATGATATTGGGCCAATTGAGCCAGCAGCGTCAAATGGGCACAGGTTCATTTTGGTGGCTATAGATTATTTTACCAAGTGGGTGGAGGCTAAAACATTCAAGTCAGTAACCAAGAAAGCTGTGGTGAATTTTGTGCATTCAAACATTATCTGTTGCTTTGGGATAACAAAGGTGATCATTACAGACAATGGAGCTAATATCAATAGTCATTTGATGAAGGAGACATGTGAGAAGTTCAAGATTATTCATCGCAATTCTACCCCGTACCGCCCTAAAGCAAATGGTGCGGTTGAGGCGACCAATAAGAATATAAAGAAGATACATCACAAAATGGTGGAAGGTTCTAGGCAGTGGCATGAAAATCTGCCTTTTGCATTATTGGGGCACCGCACCACTGTTCATACTTCAGTAGGGGCAACTCTTTATTCGTTGGTGTATGGCACTGAAGCAGTGATACCCGCAGAGGTGGAAATCCCGTCCTTTCGAATTATCGCGGAGGCTGAGATTGATGATGATGAATGGGTGAAAAGCCGCCTTGAGCAGTTGAGTTTGATTGATGAAAAGAGATTGGCATCAGTGTGTCATGGCCAATTGTACCAACAAAGAATGGCAAGAGCATACAACTAGAAAGTGCGTCCAAGGAAGTTTGAAGTGGGACAGTTAGTGCTGAGACGTATTTTGCCTCATTGGGCTGAAGCAAAAGGAAAGTTCGTAACCAGAGTGTTGTCTAACAGTGCATTGTATTTAATAGACGTGGAAGGAAAATGTGTAGAAATGGCCATCAATTCCGATGCGGTCAAGAAATACTATGTATGATTTCTTTATTTTGATTGTACTTGTTTGTATTTGGCATATTTTTGAAGATTGAAATGACGAAGGCGTTTTGTTCTGCTATCTAAACACTTTATCCCTTGTCATCCCTTTTGAGCCTTGTTTATTTTCTTTCATACCCCTCTTTCGGAATCAATGGCGCAATTAAGAAACGCAAGTGCCGAAGATAAGGAAAAGGAAAAGAAGATAAAGAAAAGAAAATGAAAAGAAAAAGAAAAGAAAAGAAAAATGAAAAGTAAGGAAAAGAATAAACAGAAAAACAAAAGAAAATCACAACAAAGTAATTTTTATGACGTGAACTACGTTTGACTTGATCCCGAAAGGGTATGTAGGCAGCCTCTCTCTGAGGTTCAGTCATACCAAAATAAAAATCAAAAGTCCCCAAGCAAGAAACTGGGGCAGAAGTTGTGATTGTTGTGAGAAGTTAGATTCCGGAAGTTGTAATTTGAACCTATTTGAATTATTTCTGAGCCTTTTATACCTTTCCTTCTAAACCATCCAAAAGCCTACATTACGGTTCAAAGAAAGACCATCTGATCAGTTTTTGAGAAATCCCAAGTCAAGCAGGTAAAGGTAATTCATGTCTGGGGCGACACTCTGGTTCAAGCAAGAAAGATCAAAATGAGAGAGTCTTATTGGTGAAAACCCTCACGGGCACCGTAAGGCGACGAGAGCTGAGAGAAATAAAAATGAGAGAGTCTTATTGGTGAAAACCCTCACGGGCACTGTAAGGCGACGGAAGTGAGAGAAATAAAAATGAGAGAGTCTTATTGGTGAAAACCCTCACGGGCACCTTGAGGCGAAAGTGAGTTTAAGAAATGAACAAATGAGAAAGGTCTGTTGGTGGAAAACTGTTTCGAGGCATCGCAGGGTGAACAAAGTCAAGGTTGGGGTAAAGTAGTCAAGCGATGGAAATTCTTAGGCAACAAGGTATAACAAGTGGAAGTTGATTGTTTGAACAGATTAGGCCGATTAGTCCGAAATGCATGTCGTGATCATTGGTACCAGCTGTTCCGGTTAGATAAGTTTCTTTTCCTTCTTCTTAGTAGTCATCCGGTTTTGGATTCTTTGTATCATTAACTCGTAAAATTATTGCATTTCATTTTCTTCTAGGGTTTTATCTGTCTAAGATGTTTCAATGTCAGTCATGTTCAAAGCAAGTGGAAAAGGATTTCAAAGCTCACTACCAGCTTCCGAAAATCGTAAAGCACAACGTGGTCAGAGCATGTCAAAAACAATATGATGAAAGGTGGAATGCAGGGAATCACCAGAAGTGTCATCGGTGGAATGACTGGGAAATGTCTTAGGAAATTCAAAGGTTCAAATAAAGGGGGTCAGAAGTGTGAAACAACAGCATGGGTACAGAACACTCGGGTTGTCAAAAATCAGGAGGTTGAAAGTCAAGCAGAAAGTCAAGCGGTTCAGACCCAGTTCGAGGAGCCGCTCAAAGCAAAGTAATGCAGGGGAAGGATTTTCAGCAAGAATGCCATCAACTAACCATCATTTTAAACTAACAAATTTTCTTTGATTGAAATAGGGGCGAGAAAGTTCAGTTGGTCCGGAGAACTCTCCGTAAAGAAAAAATGAGCAGTAATCAGGTTTGACCGCAAAGTGTGCTATGATTAAAATACAAGATAATCATGAATAGCATAGGAGAATGAAAGTTTGCATATTTAGGATAAAATTCAAGTAGAAGTCATCAGGACCTTCCTGGATAATAGGACATAGTTCAAAAACCCTTGTAGATAACATGATGTAGTGAGAGTAATACCTTAGGTTCGTAATTGTTAGGAGTTGTCAGGACCTCCCTGGATAATAGGACTTAGCTTTCAATTCTTAGTAATATTTGGTAATATGATTCAGTTTAACACTCACCCATACACCCAGCTTCCAAACTGGAGCAGAAAATTTTCTTTGGTTGCTTATTTTGTTGAAGTCAGGAGTCCGCCTGGAGAACAGAGACATGCATTTCGAATTTCAGTAGTCAGGAGTCCGCCTGGAGAACAGAGACATACAATTCAAGTTTCAGCAATTAGGAGCCCGCTTGAAGAACAGAGGTGTTACAATTCCAACTTTAGTTTTCAATCGATTTCTTTGTCTATTTTGAAGTTAGGAACCCTCCTGGAGAACAGAGGTATACAATTTAAATTTCAGAAGTCAGGAGCCCACCTGGAGAACAGAGGTATACAATTCAAATTTCAGCAGTTAGGAGCCCGCCTGGATAAAAGGGGAATACAGTTTCAAGTTTTGAAGTCAGGAGCCCGCCTGTATAATAGAGGTATTAGAAGTCAAGTTTTAGTTCTCAGTTCTTATTAATATCCGGTAACATATACCTAGTTTCCAAACTGGGTTTTGGATTCTTTGTATCCTTAACTCGTAAAATTATTGCATTTCGTTTTCTTCTAGGGTTTTATCTGTCTAAGATGTTTCAATGTCAGTCATATTCAAAGCAAGTGGAAAGGGATTTCAAAGCTCACTACCAGCTTCCAAAAATCGTAAAGCACAATGTGGTCAGAGCATGTCAAAAACAATATGATGAAAGGTGGAATACAGGGAATCACCGGAAGTGTCATCGGTGGAATGACTGGGAAATGTCTTAGGAAATGCAAAGGTTCAAATAAAGGGGGTCAGAAGTGTGAAACAACAGCATGGGTACAGAACACTCGGGTTGTCAAAAATCAGGAGGTTAAAAGTCAGGCAGAAAGTCAAGCGGTTCAGACCCAGTTCGAGGAGCCGCTCAAAGCAAAGAAATGCAGGGGAAGGATTTTCAGCAAGAATTCCATCAACTAACCATCATTTTAAACTAACAAATTTTCTTTGATTGAAATAGGGGTGAGAAAGTTCAGTTGGTCCGGAGAACTCTCCGTAAAGGAAAAATGAGTAGTAATCAGGTTTGACTGCAAAGTGTGCTGTGATTAAAATACAAGATAATCATGAATAGCATAGGATAATGAAAGTTTGCATATTTAGAATAAAATTCAAGTAGAAGTCATCAGGACCTTCCTGGATAATAGGACATAGTTCAAAAACCCTTGTAGATAACATGATGTAGTGAAAGTAATACCTTAGGTTCGTAATTGTTAGGAGTTGTCAGGATCTCCCTGGATAATAGGACTTAGCTTTCAATTCTTAGTAATATTTGGTAATATGATTCAGTTTAACACTCACCCATACACCCAGCTTCCAAACTGGAGCAGAAAATTTTCTTTGGTTGCTTATTTTGTTGAAGTCAGGAGTCCGCCTGGAGAACACAGACATGCATTTCGAATTTCAGTAGTCAGAAGTCCGCCTGGAGAACAGATACATACAATTCAAGTTTCAGCAATCAGGAGCCCGCTTGAATAACAGAGGTGTTACAATTCCAACTTTAGTTTTCAATCGATTTCTTTGTCTATTTTGAAGTTAGGAACCCTCATGGAGAACAGAGGTATACAATTTAAATTTCAGAAGTCAGGAGCCCACCTGGAGAACAGAGGTATACAATTCAAATTTCAGCAGTCAGGAGCTCGCCAGGATAACAGGGGAATACAGTTTCAAATTTTGAAGTCAGGAGCCCGCCTGTATAACAGAGGTATTAGAAGTCAAGTTTTAGTTCTCAGTTCTTATTAATATCCGGGAACATATACCCAGTTTCCAAACTGGGGCAAAAAGTTTTCTTTGTTTTGTCTGTTTTTGTGATGTTAGGAGCTCGCCTGGATAACAGAGGAATACATAAGTTCAAGTTCAGTAGTCAGGAGCCCGCCTGGATAACAGAGGAATACATTCAAGTTCAAAACCAGTAGTCGGGAGCCCGCCCGTACAATAGAGGAATACATCCAAGTTCAAGTTCAGTAGTCGGGAGCCCGCCCGTACAACAGAGGAATACATTCAAGTTCAGCAGACAATGGATTTCGCCAAGAGAACACAAAACAACTAGGCAACAGGAAGTACAAGAGCAAGTTTGAAGAATTTAGATAGGACTTTTGTAATTCGTAGAGCATAGCTTAGCCTAGCTTCTTTTTATTTTTGACATGGTGTAATAAGGGAGGTTAGCAAGCTGTAGCAGCAGCAAGCACAGTGAAATCACAGCTCCTTGTAGTCCCAGCTACCAGACACTCCCGAACTACACTGACCTTATTCCTTTTTAGCCAAGGATATGTAGGCAACCTTTGAAGCAGGGTTCAGTCAGACTCTTTTCAAAATGCTTCAGACGGAATATTCAAACGGGCAAAAATCGCTCATTTCCACTCACTTATCTTTGCACGGAAACTCTTCGTGTTTCCGGGCAAAGAGGGGCAGCTGTGAGCACGTGATTTTTGCTCTATATGAATTATTCCCAAAAATTCAAACTAAATGATTTCTTTCATTATTTTGCAATTTTGTTGATTTTTGTGATATTTTATGTTAATTGTTTGTATTTTATTTGTGCATTTTAATTCATGTGAAAATATAAAAATATACACTTGACATTAACATTTGGGATTTAATTTCATGTTTTAGGATTAATTAGTAGTTAAGGAAAAAATAAAGAAAATAACAAAAAGAATGGTCTTTTTGTATTTTTAGTTTTAATTTGTCTTAATTTGTGTTTAATTAGAAATTAGGGTATTTGGAAATTAGGAAATATAATTTTTAGTGTCAATTTGGTTTTTGAGTTTTAATTTAGCAAAATCAGAAAATAAATAAAAGAAATAAACAAAAAAAGAAAAAAAAGAAAAAAAAAGAAATGAAGGTAAACAATTAAAAAGAAGGATGCTTTATATAGAGACTCAAATTGGGCATCTTGTTAATGAAATCCGCCTAGCCCAATTTATACACACCCACTCCCAGACCAGGCCCAAACGTCCAACCGACCCAGTCCCCTATCTCCCCAAACGACCCCGTTTAGTCTCCATTCAATCCTGGTTGTCGAGGATTCATCATCCAACGGCCAAGAACTGTGGGTCATTTAATATAAATCGGTCGGATCGACCCCACCCCCCACCCCCACCCCCCAATTCATCGTCTTCATCACCCTAAAACTAGAACCTGCAATGCCGCCATCGAAAATCGCCCCATGGCGGCGGACCGTCTCCAACCACACTAAAATAACACCCTAGGTTCCTCTCCTCTTCCTCTATCCATATCCATCCCCAGTTTCCCTCGAATCCCACTCAAACACTTCGAATCTGGAATCGAAGTTCCTCCGGCCAAAACGCAAAGTCATCCAAATTTGACCAAAGTTACACCATAGAACCGCCATGACCTCCTCTATCAAACCCCCAAAACCCCGTCCCTCAAATCTGACTGGAACTCCTCGAATATTAAATCGAAGTTTTCGGGCAAAATCCTTGCTTCTCTAGACTACACCAAATAGATATCACAGGGCCTCCTCAATCTCCTCACGAAGAATCCACGGTCAATAACGCTCAAATCTCACTGGAGTTGTCCAATTTTTTCGAATCTGAAATTAACCAGTGAGTTTTCCTTTTCTTTTATTTTTATTTTTGTTCTTGTTTTGATAAGTCCGCCCTCCTAGTTGTTTAATTGAGTCCCTTTGTTTTTTATTTTTATTTTTATCTTCTTCTCGGGATTCTTTTGCTTCGTCAGTTGATTGGAATTAGCGTCGATTAATTGATTTGTTTTGATTTGATATTAAGTTTTGTTAAAT
>MU687010.1:40035-60809 GCA_026770625.1 Nicotiana glauca
TTGAATTGATAATTGTTTAAGTCTACATCAGTCGAGAAGTTAATCACAATTCCTCGTGGGAACGATACTTTACTTACTACTATATTACTTGTCGATCGCGTACACTTGCGTGAGTGTTTTGGTCGCAACAGTTGGAATGGTTAATATTGTTCAAAAGTATCCATCGAGTTCTTACTCGCCTATTCAAGCTAACCTAACGCCTATATGTCTATGAAATTAGAACTAACAAGAATACATTTATAATTCCTGTAAATCAACCAGGGCAATTAGGTATATGTCTATCCTAACCACGAATTCGTTCCCCGATGCCCAGGTTCAAGAACTTGCGCTACTTAATCCTATATGCAATCTAGGATTTTCACTTTCGAGTTCAATTCAAGATGCGTAGATAGTATTCAATTGGTGATAAAGCAATCGAATAATTAAATATAAGATTGGATAAATAAACCAGTATGATAAACTAAGAAATAAAAATCAATCTTCGAATAACAATAGTCATGAAAGAACCACAACCCCAGAACTTGAAGTTTAGCTCCACATTGACATGGTAGCAAAACAATAAATCATACAAATAAACATAAAAATTACTAAGTTTGGTGGGAAGAAAAGATGAAACCGGGCCTCCACAATGGCTCTGTGCTCTCCCTTGTCAAAAGTTCCTCTCAAAAACATTGTCCTCCTCCCAAAATAGGTTTAGAACTCCTTTTATACAAATTGGGATCGTGTATGGAGGAAATAACCTTGTCCCGAATAAAGTAGAAAAACCCCCCGCACCGAGCTTCCAGGGCAGCGCGAGGCGCTGACCCTAGTGCAAAAAACAGTAACGTTTTGCGTCGGCGTTCTTTCAATTCTGCCTAACTTCTGATTTGTTTCCCTGATTGTAAGCACCCTCCACTTCCAACCAAAAGGTTGTGACTTCGAGTCACCCCAAGAGCAAGGTGGGAGTTCTTGGAAGGAAGGATGCCAAGGGTCTATTGGAAACAACCTCTTTATCCCAGGGTAGGGGTAAAGTCTGCGTACACACTATCCTCCCCAGACCCCACTAGTAAGATTATACAGGGTGGTTGTTGTTGTTGTTGTTCTGATTTGTTTCCCATTTTACTTAACTTCTCAATTCTTAGCAATTATTTCTTTTGTTAGCTTTTGTAATATGAAACATTAACCATTGAATATCTAATAATTAAATAATCATGAATTCATTCTTGAAGTGTATAAAATTCACATAAAATCTCTACTTTACTCTCAATTATATCTTCAAAGTACCTACACATAAAATAAACTCAATTAAGCATAAACATAGTACACTTTAGCATTAAAATACCAAAATGTAAAATAAGTAATGCACCAAAAATATATAATTATAGCCAGACATCACTACCTCACACTTAAACGTTTCTTGTCCTCGTGTCAATCAATAATTAACTCTATCTTTGAGCACTTAAGATCTTAAAATATTTGGAGCACACTACACCAATAACCATGGTTGATAGCAATAATTACATTGTAGAATTTGTAATCACATACTCTTCCCTTTACTTATGCCATTCTTCCAAAATATTTACACAAATACAACATTCTTATAACAATTCTTGCCTCAAAAACAATATAACAATGCACTCATGGCTTGAACACCTAACATTATAAAGAAGTCTAATAGCATTACCTATCCCTCGTGAAACCACGTGTCCTCGCAACAAGAACAAGAGAGTAAATTCTCGTGATCAAATATAGTTTAAGGACTCACATATATCAAAGAAATCTCTCACTCTCACAAAGAAGTCACATACATGCAGTTGGTACCATAGGCTTGCCCTTAGTATATATGTCTACTAATGTAGGCTCACTCGATCTAAAATTAATTAGGACTTTTTCGTGGTTGTAATATGGGCTAAGGGACGGGAAGGATATATTTTAGGAATAATGTATCACCCTCCTAAGCACTTTAACACTTCACATAATCACCTTAAGCGCATTTTATTCAACACCACTTCAATTTCACAACTAAAATCACCCCAACAATGTTTCCTTTTTTAAGCAGTATCATCATTTATATTCCACTAGCAAAACAAGATATTTATTCATCTATATTTTTTTCTTTTTTCTTCAACTATCTTTTTCTAACACTAGTTTTTTTTCTCTTTTACAATTTTCACTAGTGGCGTATTCTTTTACAAAAACGAATGCATTTTTCTTCCTTTCATTAGTTCCACTAAAAATACACCCCACAATTAGTCCCTCCTTACTTTTTCAAGCGCTCATTTCACAATTAAAGTACTTTAAGAGGTAAAAGGATCAAAAATTTGAATTAAGAACAAAAGGGTATAGGCTCGTAAAGTGGGTGCCAAATAAAAGTCTCTAGACTCAAAAGACTTAACTAGTTATAAATTTTATTTATGGTAAGCAATAAGCTCAAAAAGATAAAAGAAAGCCTAAAATTATTTTTCAAACCGAGCATCACCTAAAATTTCGCTTCAACTTACATACTGGGCAAGTTCTAGAGACAACTACAATAACATAGACTACATAAAACCTCATTCACATGGCACATGATCTACTAAGAACGGTCCCATTCTGACTCAACAAATTTAAGTTTCATGGAACCACGAGATATTAAGCATTAAGCACAAAGCGAACATAAGTTAAGTAAGTGAGACTTATGCTTCACAAAACATGCTATCCAACTGAGCAAGGAAATATCAATAATTTCAAATCATAGAGAAGATACTACACATGCCAAAGCCGAAATATGCTGTTATCAAACAAGTCAAGGGCGTCTAGGTTCATCATTCTTCCTCCATTGTTCCCTAAATTCTAATCTACTCTAAAAGAAATTAAAACTACCACCCGGTTCAAACTACATCCCATGGAAAAGAACCGAGGCACAAAAAAATACGGGGGATTATTACTACCCAAAAAAATTAAAAGACGTATTTTTCTATTTTTTATTTTTTTGTATTTTTGGTTAGACTTTAATTCCTCAAGAAAATTGTCTAGGAATTCCATAGTCGAGAAAAGTCTATTTTTTTATTTTTCTTTTTTTTTTCAAATCTAATTTTTTTTAACATAAAAACTACTACACTAAGAAATAATACTACAACTAACCTAGGATAGCGCGGAAAATCATCCAAACAATATCCTCACCCCACATTTAAAATTGTGTAATGATGTAATAACCCGACCGGTTGTTTTAAGAATTAACACCTCGATCCCCTATTAACTACTTTCCCTATATTGGTTTCTGCTATTTTGATTTGTCGGAGTGTTTGGTTTTGAGTTTCGGAGTGTTTTGGGACACTTAGTCCCTTAAATAGAGTTTAAGCTTTAGAATTTGGATCGTAGTCGGAGCAGTGTGAATACGGCCTCGAAATGGAATTTCGTCGATTCCGTTAGCTCTATTGGGTGATTCGGGCTTAGGGGTGTGTTCGGATTGTATTTTGGAGGTCCGTAGCTTAGTTAGGCTTAAAATGCCGAAAGTTGAAAGTTTGAAAGTTTGACCGGGACTTAGGAGCATGCTCGAAAAATTATTTGGAAGTCTGTAGTTTAATAAACCTTGAAATGGCGAAAATAAGAAGTTGAAGTTTAGAAGTTTGACCAAGGGGTTGACTTTTTGATATCCGGATCGAAATCCGATTCAAGAAATTGGAATAGCTCCATTATTTCATTTATGACTTGTGTGAAAAATTTGGGGTCAATAGGACTTGATTTGATAGGTTTCGGCATTGTTTGTGAAATTTGAAAGTTTCTAAGTCCTTAGGCTTGAAACCGAGGTAGATTTGGTATTTTGGTGTTATTTTGAATAATTCGAAGGCTCGACTAAATTTTAATTATGTTATGGGATGTGCTAGTACATTTGGTTGAGGTCCTAGGGGCCTCGGGTGAATTTCGGGGTGATTTCTCAAAAGTCAACAAAAGTCAAACCCCGGGCTCGCCCGGTCAAAACCCGGGTCCCAGGGTAGGTCTTGACTATCCACAGCCTCACGAGTCCAAATATGTGATTTATTTTCAAATTCGAGTCATATTCGACTCTTAAATCTCAAATTTTCATTTATCAAAACTTTGACAAAATCCCCAAATTTTTCTAGAAATTTTTCATGAATTTGATATTAAATCTTGTATAAAAATCATTAAATGTAGTTGAAAATTGATTAAAGATACTTATCCAATATTTTGGTATGAAAACCCCCTCTCAAAATCGCCTCACCTCGAAGCTAGAGTTTAAAAATATGAAAATGAAGCAAAAACTCGGAATTCTCAGCATTAACAGGTTGTAGATGTCACAATTGCGACAGGGAGTTCGCAAATGCGAACTCCGCAAATGAGAATATTTCATCGAAATTGCGAACCTGGAAGATTTTTGTCACGCCCCAAAACCAAAGAGCGAGATCGGTGATCAAACGAGTAAATCCGACTAAGCAAGCCTGATAGATTTCATGCTACCCATTAATCACATTCTAATAATATTTCATTGACAACTTTCATTTCGATTACTTTAACAATACCATTCATGATTTTCCAAAATATTACAAGTTTATGAATTCATTAAGAACATGTTGCCAAAATCCCACATTCTAATTTAGTTCCCAATATTAAACACCACCCACAACCTGTCTACGGAGCCTCTAAGTACAACTGAAGAGTAATATGAAAACACCGGCAACAAGGCTCCGGCTATGCCTCAGAATACAAAGTACATGATAGACGAATAATACAGGACCCTGAAATGAAGTGGGGCTCACCAAGTCAACTGAAGAGTAGATGCACCACTATCTGCGGTCGGTGCTATCTTCTACGGAACCACCTACATTTATTTAAAAAATGTAGCGCCCCCGAAAAAAGGACGTTAGTACTATGGAATAGTACTAGTATGCATAACACCATCTCATTAGAAAGAACAACCATACAAGAATAAAGAAATCATAAGGGCTAACAAAAGCTTCAAACAATCACCACATCATCAAATAAGAGGGTTCACATAGCTTTCACATAATTTCCATAACTTTAGGTTGAGACATTTCATAATGTTTCATCATCATTGACAATACCACCACTTTCTTGCGTGGAGTCCGATCACGACCGGATCGGCTAGGTCGCCTCATTTGAGACATGTACCTCAATCACAATTTCATTCTCACTTTTGGTTTCAATATCAGCACAATACCACCATGTGTGCGGCATGGCATCCGATCATGGCCCGATCGGCTAGGCCGTCTTACCAAGACATTTTTACTTTTCCATCGATCATCTCATTTCAATCTTTATTTCATATATATCAGCTCGTCGGCATTTGGGGCCACAATTATCACATCACACTTGGCACTATGCCACATTTCATACCTCACATTCCATATCACTTTCACTTTCAATATCAAACTTGCAATTTAAGATCATGGGCACATATAAGAGTAATTCAAGTTGTAAGCATAGAGAGGAACTCACATGGTTCGGCATAATAATCACAATTTAAACTTGACTTGAAATCTAGGTAATTTAGCATATAGTTCACATTCTTCACATATCCCTAATTTATCAAGAATAGTGTCACGACCCTAGTTCACCAATTGTGAACACATCATGACGGCACCCGATCTTAGCGACTAGGTAAGCCTAACACGTTGCGGAAGTAATAACAATCTGCGAAAATTATAATCAAAACTGAATAATGTAAACAATGAGTATAGTTGCCACTTGGCACATACACTTTAACACTCAGCAATTTAAAACTCTCCCAAAGACCCCGAAACCCACGGGCAACACAGGCTAGAAGAACATAACTTACGGCTCTAACATCCAGAAATGTCTACACAACTGATCACATGAAATGGATCTTCTAACTATAAAATAGAGTAGAAGGAGACTCTTCGGTCTGCGGACACGGCAGAATATACCTCAAGTCTCCGAATGTATCGCTTGTATCACTGATAGAAAGTCCGACCATCAGTACCTGGATCTGCACATGAAAAACATGCGCAGGAAAGGCATGAGTACACCACAGTGGTACTCAGTAAGTGCCAAGCCTAACCTCGGTTGAGTAGTGACGAGGAAGGTCAGGGCCCTACTGAGAATAAAATATAATAACAATAATAAGCAGTGTAAATCAGGAATTTATCTGAAATAACAATAAAATAGGATAGAAGCTACAAGTCAATGACAATTTAAGCTAAGTAGGGAAAATAACACAACAAGTACTCCTCAACTGTCCATTTGGATCTCCCGAAAATTTAACCCGTAGTCCATCTCATTTAAATATCTAGGATCTCCCGGTAATTGAACCCGTAGTCCATCATATCAGTAGCAAAGGATCTCCCGAGAATCGAACCCGTAGTCCATAATATCAATAGCAAGGATCTCTCGGGAATCGAACCCGTAGTACATAATATCAGTAGCAAGGATCTCCCGGGAATCGAACCTGTAGTCCATAATATCAATAGAAAGGATCTCCCGGGAATCGAACCCGTAGTCCATAATATCAGTAGCAAGGATCTCCCGGGAACTGAACCCGTAGTCCATAATATCAATAGCAAGGATCTCCCGAGAATTGAAACCGTAGTCCCAATGTAAAAACACAACCAAGTCGGGAACATATTCAAAGAAAGAAATACACAAATACAAGTAACAGTTAAATTCTGGCCTAACATGCTTCACATAAATTTCAATTAAGGCAATTAAGCAATTAAGCAGTAAGTTCTATCTAGTCATGCTTTTATAATTAACACAATTTTAATCTTGCATTGAAGTCAGTCAAATAACGGAGAAAAATACAGTTTGAGCATTTCAAGTAAAGTGCATTTTCAACAATTTGCACAAGTACACGCTCGTCACCTTGCGTACAAGGCATGTAAGTCAACACATAAGAAGTCCTAAGGGAAAAGGTCCCCCACACAAGGTTAGGCAAGCCACTTACCTCGAACCGGTGCAAAATTAACTAGGGAACGATGCCCTTGCCACGAGTATCCGACTCCAAATGGCCCAAATCTATTCAATTCAATTTCATATTGTAAATAATATTGCAATTAACTGATTCCACTAATAAAGTCAAAACTAGGGCGCAAAAATAGGTAAAATGACCAAAATGCCCCTCCAGCCAACGTCTCGAAATCAAATAACTTTTACATTTTCCGAACCCACGTACTCTCACGAATCTAACCATATAAAAATCTCCCAAATCAGAGGTCAAATTCCCCCTCAAATCCTCACAATTAGGTCTACGAACTTTACCCCAATTTTCATTCAAAAGTCCGAAATTAAAGTTGAATTTGAGGTTAGATTATTGAGTATTATTCATAAGGGAGTAAGGAATCGTTACCCAATCGTTGCCTCTGAAAATCCCTTGAAAAATCTCCCAAAACCGAGCTCTCTAGCAATTGTTTTTGATAAAAATGGAAGAACCCTCGTTTTGAAAATATTAAGTACTGCCCAGGCATTTCCGCTTCTGCGGAAAATAAGCCGCTTTTGCATCTTTTGCTTAGGGGTCAAGCTTCCGCTTTTGCGTACCAAAAGCCGCTTCTGCGACTACGCTTCAGCGGAAAATATTCCGCTTCTGCAAAAATTGGACGGAAGCCCGGATTCCGCTTCTGCGGTACCAAGGTCGCTCATACGACTCCGCTTATGCGGATAACAGACCGCTTCTACGGTCTCAGAGGAGGAGAAGATAAATAGCTTCTGCGGCGCAAAGGCCGCTTCTGCGGAACTGCTTCTGCGGTTCCCAAGCCATAGAAGCGAAAACAACAGAAGCTGCTGCAAATTTTCCTTCTAACTTCCAAAAATAACCCGGTGAGCATCCGAAATCATCCCAGGACCCCCGGGACCCCAACCAAAAACACCAATACCACCTAATACCTTATTCGAACTTGTACCAATCCTTAAATCACCAAGAACAACTCCGGGAACCCGATTAAATCAAGGATTCAAGCCTAGGAACTTCAAATTCTAACCAAATACGCTTTCGATCAAAAACCTAACCAAACCTCGTCCGAATGACCTGAAATTTTGCACACACGTCCCAAATGACATGGGGAAACCACATCAACTTCCGGAATTCAAATCCGACCCTCGGATCAAAAACTCACTATCGGACCGGAAACTTCAAAAATTCAAACTTCGGCATTTAAAGCCTAAAAGAGCTACGGACCTCCAAATAACATTCTGAACATGCTCCCAACCCCGAAATCACCTAACGGAGCTAATGGAACCATCGGATTTACATTTCGAGGTTGTCTTCACATTGCTCCGAATACGGATCATTTTTCAACTCTTAAGCTCTTATTTAGGGACTAAGTGTCCCAAAACACTCCAAATCCTAATACTGAACGTTCCGGCAAAACAAAATAGCAGAAATGAAGTTAGGGAAAGTAGTTAATGGGGGATCGGGGCGTAAATTCCAAAAACGACCGGTCGGGTCATTACATCTTCCTACACTTAAACATTCGTTCGTCCTCGAACGAGCATAGAGAACATACCTGAAGTAGCAAAAAGATGAGGGTACTGGCTGCGCATATCCTTCTCGGTCTCCCAAGTCACCTCCTCAACTGGCTGACCCCGCCACTGGACCTTCACTGAAGCGATATTCTTTGACCTCAACTTTCTGATCTGCCTATCCAAAATGGCCACTGGCTCCTCAACATAAGATAGATCCTTGTCCAGCTGGACTGAATTGAAATCCAACACGTGTGATGGGTCACCATAATATCTCCGGTGCATCGAAACATGAAATACCGGATGAACTCCGGCTAGGCTGGGAGGTAAGGCAAGCTCATAAGAAACTTCCCCAACTCGCCTCAATATCTCAAAAGGCCCAATGAATCTCGGACTCAGCTTCCCCGCTTAAGATCATTCGTCCTCGAATAAGGAACAATGTTTACTTATCAACACCTTAAGCAACTTTAGTTTCACACCACATACCAACAGCCCCCAAATTTGACTAACTCTCTAGATTTCCAAAAAATTTGCCAGATTTTCCTTTGTATCTAGGCCTATCCACCTGTTAGAGAGCCTCAGAAACATATCTGAAACAGCATATAGACCATCTATTAACATGACATAATTCATAACCACACTAAACGCTACCCCATAGGCAATATATAATCAAAACAGAACAATTTTACATAGACAAATCATGTGATACAAAGTTCATAGGAACCAAATTCATAGAAGCTACTATAAGGCTATGCAAACAGATGTGGGTACTTCCTTTTCATTTCTTCCTCGGCTTCCCAAGTGGCTTCTTCAACCTGTTGGTTTCCCATAATACTTTCACGGAGGCAATTTCTTTATTTCTCAACTTCCGGACTTGCCTGTCAAGAATGGCAACTAGAATTTCCTCATATGATAGTTCTTCATTAACCTCAATAGTCTTAATCAGAACAATAGTGGACGGATCTCCCACTACCTTCTTCAACATAGACATATGGAAGACTGGGTGTATCAATGACATCTCGGGTGGTAGCTCAAGCTTGTATGCCACCTAAACGATCCTCTGAATGATTCTATACGGTCTGACGTACCTCGGACTCAATTTTCCTTTCTTCCCAAACCGCATGATACCCTTCATGGGGGAAACCTTCAAAAATACCCAATCATCTACTTTGAACTCTAAGTCTCTACGACGAATGTCCGAATAAGACTTTTGGCGACTCTGAGCAGTTTTTAACCTCTCCTTAATAATCTTGACTTTCTCCATAGCCTGGTGCATAAGGTCTGGCCCTATCAGTTCAACTTCTCCAACTTCGAACCACCCAATGGGAGACCTACATCTCCTACCATATAATGCTTCAAATGGTGCTTCAATTCTCCCATTTACTATTTCTACCTCTAAGTATCTTAATTGGAATTTATTGCTTTATGTTCTACCCTTATTGCCTATTTGACTATTGTGTGCCTTAACTGAAGTTGTAGCCTCGTCGACTGCCATGATATCCTTTCCTAATTGCTTATTCTTAATTGAAATTATTATTATCCCTTCTGTAATTGCCTCATCCTTATTTTGAATTATTGATAAGATGAAAATTATGAGGTATTGCATGTCCCAATTGTTTCAATCATAGTATGTATGCTTCTAAAATAATCAATGAAAATGACTTCGATGTTAAGTCCCCAAGATTTATGAACTTAGCTGATAACCTCAATATACCAAGTGAGTGAATAACGAGATGAAGGGGAGATGTCTTATGCTAAATGATGATGAACCTTAAGAAAAGAAATTGGGCGCATGTGTTGTTGAAATCGACTTATTGATTTACCATGCATGTGCTAATGTAATGAGTTGTGTTTCTCCATGATGAACATGAACATGAAGTATTCCAATGATATGGGAAATTACGACCTTAAATGAAATGTTAATCATGTCGTTTTGAGTTTATATATGGTATTGTGATACACCTCCACCCGCATATATTGGGGTGAGGCGACATGGCCGCTTTGTGTAGAGATTGTGGTATTGTGATACACCTCCACCCGCATATATTGGGGTGAGGCGGCTGGGCCGATTTGTGTAGAGATTGTGGTATTGTGATACACCTCCACCCGCATATATTGGGGTGAGGCGGCAGGGCCACTTTGTGTAGAGATTATGGTATCGTAATACACCTCCACCCCCATATATTGGGATGAGACGACAGGTCCTCTTTGTGAGAAGGTGGTTATAGAGGATCCTTGACTTAAAATCTATAAATGTTATTGGAAGCTCTTAATAAACTTGCTTGAATTTAACAACTATCTAAGCCCTTTTATTGTTACCATGATTCATCATATTCATGTTGTATTTCCAAGTCATTGAATAGGTGTATTGTATATGTGAACACTATGGACGGTCTATGAGACGCATAAGTGTATAATATGATATATGAATACTAAGGACGGTCTATGAATTATATATGTGTAAAATAAGAGAGAGATATGGAAAGTCTAGTGAGACACATTGTTAACGCAGTCAATAAGTGCCACTTTTATTGGCCTTGTTTGTACATGTTGCTTTAATTTTATTATAGTATGTATTCCACACATAGTTCATATGGCTCAATTGATCCCAAAAGATGTTCAAAATGATGCAAGTATAATAAAACTTAAAATTTGATTCTATGAGATTGTGATGACCCAAAGGGTCATCACCTGCTTTCTTACTCATTCCGTGCTTCTGAGGCCTTGAAAACCTCATTTAGGGTTGCCTCAATTTGCATGCGCAGTTCGGGCGCGTAGCCGAAAAAGCTTAATTACGAATTCTGTCAGAATAATTTCAAATTTTGATCTTAAAATGAATAAATTTGACTTCGGTCAACCTTTTGGGTAAACGGACCCAAACCCGTGATTTGACGGCCCCGGAGGGTCCATAGGAAAATAGGACACGGGAGTGTGCCCGGAATCGAATTTCGAGGTCCCAAGCTCGAGTAATAAATTTTTGCGTGAAATTATTTTCTGAAAATATTTAAGGAAATTAGAAATGAAATTTGATTACAACGTATTGGTATCGGGCCCGTATTTTAGTTCCGGCACCCGGTACATGTCTTATATATGGTTTAAGCGCTATCTGTAAATTTTTGTTGAAAACGGACGTCATTTGACGTGTTTCGGACTTAAAATGGAAATTTAATGTTTTATAATAATTTGGAAGGAATCATGAAATTGAGGCTTAATTCGATGTATATGATGTTATTTTGGCGATTTGATCGCACGGATAAGTCTGTAGGATGTTTTTGAGGTCTTGTGCATATTTGGTTTGGAGCCCCGAGGGATCGAGTGAGTTTTGAATAGGTGTCGAATTGCATTTTTAGAACTTTGGAAAATCTGGTATGAACAGGCCTGCAGGCTTTGCATTTGTGAAGCCTGGTTCGCAAATGCGAACTCGCAAACGCGAAGGCTGGATCGGAAATGTGAAACCAGCCCAGGCCTGCCCAGGAAGCATTTCTTCGCAAATACGAAGGTCGAGCTTTTGCAAATGCGAGACATTGTTCGCAAATGCGAAGTTCTTCTAATGGGCCTGAGTTCGCAAATGCGAATTATTTTTCGCAATTCCCATAATTGGTCGAGGTTCACAATTGCGAACCCCAGTTTGCAATTCCCATATCAGCAGCCTGCATTTTCCATACTTAGTCGAAATTTGGAATATTTTTCACCCCACTTTCAAAACACAACTCCTTAAGCGATTTTTAAAGAATAAGACTTCTTCCAAATCATTTGTAAGTCAATTTTTACTCATTTCTTTCAATCATTAACATCATTTAACATGTTTTCAATTTAAAATCAATGATTTTCATGGGTGAAATTGGGATTTTTGGGTAGAACCTAGGTCTTTCTAAAATTGGGGATTTGGACCTCAATTTGAGGTCCGTTTCAAAACAAATTGCATATTTGAGTTCGTGGGGGAATGGGTAACCGGGTTTTGGTTCAAACTGCGAGTTTTGACCACGTGGGTCTGGGGACGATTTTGGAATTATTGGGAAAAACTTTGGGAAAATTCATTCTTGTGCATTCAAATTGATTCATTTAGTGTTTATTAAAGCAATTAAGTAATTTGTGGCTAGATTCAAGCGGGTTGGAGGTGGAATCATGGGGTAAAGCTATAGTTGAGGTTTGAGTGGAATTCAAGGCATCGAGGTAAGTGTTTGGTTTAACCCTAGCTTGAGGGAATATGAGTTGAGTCTTGTTTGCTACTTGCTAACTGTCGAGTACGATGTATAGGTATGGTGACGAGTATCTATACATTGGTGTCTATCATGACCGTGAGTCCTTATATTGAGAATATTTTGGTTTTGTTATAACTCTCATGCTTGATTGATGACTTCTACATGTTGCAAAGACTATGTGAAAGGAAGTGTGATCTTTAAACTTTGTGGAGCGTTGGCTCAAATTGAAATACAAATTGTGATGGTATACGAGATAAGTAAATCTTTGGAGCATTGGCTCAAGTGATAATGTGAACTATGAGATGAAAGTGAAAGAAAGTATCGATTTATTCCCTTGCCGGGACGTTTTGTTATTTTGTTGATTTTCTCCCTTGCCGGGATATGGAAGCTTATTGATATTGTTCCCTTGCCGGGATTTAACTGTTTACTTACATTCCCTTGCCGGAATTTCTATTATTATTATTTATTTCCTTGCCCTTATTTGTGATCGTTGTTTGGGTGGGGAAGAATGTTAAAGCACGAAGGGTGATGTCGTGCATTGGTTGTTTATTGTAAGGAAAGAGTGTAAAGCACGAAGGGTGATGACGTGCACTGTTTGATTATTGTGAGGAAAGAGTGTTAAAGCACGAAGGGTGATGTCATGCCGCACGATGTACCATTCCGTGCCAATTCTATTGATATATGTAAGGAACGAGAGTAAAAGCACGAAGGGTGATGTCGTGCACATGTTGTTGCTTGGTGAGTATGAGAGTAAAAGCAAAAATGGTGATATCGTGCACTTGTTGATTTCTTTTTCATTACCTATGATTGAGTTGTGTTCTTTTCCTTCATTACTGGACAACCCTAATTTGGAAATTGTTGTTTCCCCACAGTATGCTTCCCTTCCCATATTGTTTATCCGTTTTGTATTTTGATTCCGATGTGTGTACATATATATATATATATGAAATTGCATAGGTTTGTTGTGTATTCTGGTCTAGCCTCGTCACTACTTTGCTGGGGTTAGGCCAGACACTTGCCAGCACATGGGGTCGGCTGTACTGATGCTACACTCTGTGCTATTTTGCACAGATCCAAGTGTCGGACAGCAGCAGCAACAGTAGTAGTGGGGGAGCAGGCCTTCAGTCCAGCAAGACCCGAGGTAGCCTTGCAGGCGTCCGCAGGCCCGGCATCTCCTCTATCCTTATTTTGTCTGTTATCTCATTGTATTCGAGACAAATAGTTTATGTTCTCTTTCAGATGTTTGTATTTAGTATTCTTAGCAGTTCGTGAGTATAGTGACACCAGTCTTGGGTAGAGGCTTTTCTTGAATTTTCCACTGTTCTATTTAGTTTTCTATAATATTAAGACTTCCGCTTATTATTTAATTTCGTTACTTTTATATTATTGTAAATAATTGTTAAAAAGGAATTATGTTATTAACGAAAAGTAATTAAATTTGGCTTGCCTAGTGCCCATTAGTAGGCGTCATCACGACTTCCGAGGGTGGGAAATCCAGGTCGTGACAGAGATGTTTCATAGTTTCTTGATGTACTTTATTTGTCTCGTATTTGAGTTATCGTAGGTTCATATATTGTTTTGTCTGCCTTGCATGCGAGTATTATTTCACATGTACTCACGTCCCTTTTGCCGGCGGCGCTGCATCTTTTAATGGATGCAGGTATATTTCTACATGATGATATGGATCTTTGATAGGGATCTTCTTCACTACTCAACTTATGGTGAGCCCACTACACTTCCAATGGGTGTTTGGGTCTTGTTCATTTTATGTATTTAGGTATCTATTGTCATAGAAGCTCCATGTACATGTACTTCAAGTTTTTAGTTTTATCATGTATTTATGTTCACAATATTTACAGTTATTTATAAAGTTATGTATCTATCATGAGAAAAATTTTAGGCCATTGAGCCAAATGTATTCTATTTAAAAGTCAAGATCTAATTATGTTATAGTAAAACATACATGAGTAGTGATGAAAGGTTGATGTAAAGTAGGCTTACTTGACCGAGTGCCGATCGCGCTCCTCGAATTTGGGGCGTGACAGTATGGTTAAAGCCTCCAATACGCGTCAGTGGCTCAAAAAGTAGTTTGCAAAGAAAGTAGGTAGTTTCTTTAATGCTCTTTCCGTTTCAACTTTCCTGTGTAATTATCATGTATCTCTCTAATACTAAAACTTTTATTTGGTAGCTTTTTTGTTAGTTCGCACGTGTCAAAGCGGGAAGAAAATTGTGTATCTTATTTTGTAAAAGTCGGAGGGCTTAGGGCTTTTTTCTAATTTTTTTCTGCCAATGCTATATTGAAGGTTAGGCAGAAAAATGAATAAGGTGAATCATATGGGGTCTTTTGTAAAATCATTGACCGGAGCTTCTTTTGTAAAATCTTTCTGCCCTCTCCCTGTGTGTGCCAGAGGCACGGCAGAATTTCAATCTTATGAGTTTAGGATTTTAATAGACTTTAAGTTATGGGGTTCTAAATTGATAATTTATGCATATTTTATGATTTTTTAAAGAAAAATACAGGGTTCGAACTAAAGCTACTGGGTTCGGCCAAACCCACTCTTGACCCTCTAGCTCCCATGTGTGTGTGCGTGCTTTCCTTTTTTCAAGAACTAGAGTGGTGTTTGAGCCAGTTTCATATATAAAGATTTCATTTTTGCCTCTACTGCACCCTTATCGTCTATACGAATGGGGGTGATCACAATTTTTACTTAATTTGCAGGTAAGAGAGTTGTGAAGCATTCAAAGCAGATGAACATTGTTGATAAGCAGGTAAATAATTTCAGGCTGTTACTTACAATAGAGTTTTGAACTCTAGCTAGTTGGGGTAGCATTCTTCTTTAATATTTGTTCTTTATAATAATGTGTCCGTGTGTCCGAAAGACTAATGTCTTCAACCTGTGAACTACTAAAGCACTTGCTTTGTCCTATCTAGGCCACTGGAATTCACTTCCATGAAGAATAATTATACAAATCCTCATCATGTTACCCATGCGGCCTCTTCATCAATGCAAATGTGTTTCAAAATTTTGGGCGGCATTAATCTCCAATCCTTACTTTAAGATGAAGCATCTTAATCATGCCATGAATAACCAGAACTCCCAAAAACTTCTGATTTGCCGACCATGCCCCAAAGATGGTACGATGTGCTTCTATCGTTCTTCTTTATCCTCCGTTGATGTAGAAAAGCTTGATTTCCCTGTAAACTGTAGAGCAAGGCATTGTAAGATCTTGTGTTGTTCCAATGGCTTGTCTCTTATCCTCGTCTTTGTTCCCGATGAAGTTGAGCAACTTTTCCTATGGAATCCCTCCACAGGAGAATCAATAATACTTCCCAATCCACAATTTCCACCAAGACATCCCTCACTTTCTATTTACGGATTGGGATACGACTCGACTAGCGATGGCTTCAAGATTCTTAAGATTGACATGGATAAGCCTTATTCTACCCAAGTTCTTGCGCTCAAAAGTGGATCCTGGCAAAAAATTGATTATCCTCCCAACATTAAAAATTTGTTCTCTGGTATGGACTCTTTGGCATTTGTACATGGGGCATTTCATTGGATCGGGCTTTCAGTATATCGTTCTATTGTTTCATTTAATATTTCAAATGAGGTATATGGGGAGATACCGTTGCCGGATCAGATGTGTTGTTCTTGCAATAGGTTCGTCGAAACTGGCGTTTCAATATTGGGAGGAATGCTTTGCAGTTATTCTTCTTGTGTTGGTTATTTTTCTTGTATTGACGTGTGGGGGGGAGGCATTTTTAGGATATGGGTTATGAAAGACTATGGTGTCAAGGAATCTTGGGTTAAATTGTATACTATACGAGATGATACGTTTTACTCAAGCATACCGAAATATAGGTTTGCGGATGGCGAAGTGCTACTCTACGGGACAAATGCTCGATGTCTTAGGTTTGGGTGGGGATTTTCTACATCCAAAGGACCATTTGGGTTATGGCCTCAATATGATATCTACCATCAAGGATTTGCTTTTACAGAAAGTTTGACCTCTCCAAAATTACTTACTTAGGATTTTGCGTATGTTTGATTGAAACACTTTTTATTTCCTTTAGAAAGCATGCTACCACCTCTCCTCAAGTGACTACTACAACAACAACATTCCAGTATAATCCCATCAGTGGGGTCTGGGGAGGGTAGTGTGTACGCAGACCTCTCCCCAAGTGACTATGATTCATATTTATGACTAGGAGTGGCAAACAGGCGGGTCGGATATGGTTCAGGTCAAAAACGGGTAATGAAAAAATGGATCAACTATTCGACCCGACCCATATTTAATACAGATAAAAAATGGGTTAACCGGCGAATAATATGGGTTACCCATATTATCCATGACTTTTTGTATATGATCTTTTTTGGGAGAATTCTTAGTCTCCCTAACTTGAGGAACCCCCAATTTTTTAGGCTTTACAAATGTAAAAGTTAGTCCCATTGGTTATCCATACCACTCATGGGTTATCCATTTTCTAAATGGATAATATGGTTTTTATCCATATTTGATCCGTTTTCTAAATGGATAATATGGTTCTTATCCATATTTGATCCGTTTTTAAAAAGTTCATTATCCAACCCATTTTTAGTGGATAATATGGGTAGTTAACTGTTTTCTTTGAACCATTTTGCCACCCCTATCTATGACCCAACTTGTTTGGGCTGAAGCTTAGTAGTTGTTGTGTTGTAATCTTCTTATTCTTACAAATGTACTAGTAAAGGCTAAGAGAATTATTTTTGAGATATTCTTCTTTCGGAATCATTGATATATTTGGGTAAGAGTTATTTATGGAAGAGAAAAAAGAAATTATAGAAGAGAGAGGAAAAAGGAGATGTAGTAAAAAATGTATTAATGTAGAGACACCCCTTAATTAACGGAGTTATCAACGTGAAAGTGCTAAAAAAAAAAGTGCTGTTTTTGGAATAAGCCTACTATCATTTATGAGAATAGTTTTTAAAAAAGGACCAAGCACGGAAAAATCTCCTCTTTTTAACAGGCAGTGCTACGCTTTCGACCTTGGCTCTTGCATACTTAATGTGGAAGATGAAGAGCAGAGTTTTGATGACGGACAGTTTTAAGAAAATATAGAGTTTGCGCGTATAGTTTGTTGCAATGGAGAAAGCTCTGGAGCATTGCTTAAACCAGATTATTTAGACAGGACAGCCATATAAACAAAGGATTCACTACGCCCTTCAATTTGATGGTTTGTCAATTAAACCTAACAGAAAAGCTTTCATTGCAAAAGTTTGAAATGTTAAGCCAAGCATCACAAAGAATTTGTAAAGTTAAAGTGCTCAAAATATTTTACCCAAGTAAAAATTCAGTAAATTATCCAAAAATACAGAGATGCTATCTAATAGTCTCCAATGAAATTCAAACTAGTGAAGAGGAGATTTTCAACAAACAACTTGAAGAAAGCTCGTGACACTCGAAAGAGACTATAAACAATGGCCTATTGATGTCCTTGATTATGTGGAGGCGGCCCCAGTGGCAATGGCGGAGGCATTCCAGATTGAAGACCCAAGTTTGACTGCATGTGCATTCCAGGTGTATTTGGATTTCCAGATTGCTGTAAAGAGAAAAAAGAAATGACATGTAACTGGAGAATTCATCAAATCAACAGCCCAAAAGGCAAATTTTCAAGTTTCCAAAGTTATAAAACATATACTTCACATTAGAGTCAGTTAAAACATACGCAGCTACGAGACAGAGAGAATAAATTATCCTACAGATTAAGTACTAACTAGTTGTACCAAGAAAAAAGAGAGAATTTATGCAGGATAGAAGCAGCTCATCAAAGTACACATTAGTCCTCCTTAGGTTTCAACATTTCACATGCACAATAGGATGCATTCCTTCGATATCATTATCTTTCTTGGCTTTTGAGCAGTGTATCAGGAGATAGGATGAGAAAAACAAGCAAAGAAACAGCTGGTTTGAAGAGAAAAATGGGCAGACCTCGAGTTTCAGGTTTCAGTATGGACAATCTTATGAATTGAGTTATAGCAGGAAGAGCAAAATTATTTAAAGAAGTGTCGTTAGCCGCTTGGCTTCCCCGTAAATACATTCTACAGTAAAAAATCTTTTCACTTTACAGGATAGTTTGAGCAGGCAATATATATATATAAAATCAAGAAATCCCAAAGGGCCAGCTGGCGCAAGGCTGAAACTTGGTGCACAGTGGACCCTCCTCTCTACCCTTCTCCACTTAAATATCAGGCTTTTGTTATTTGGCATGGTTCGAACTCGTGAGTCTAATCATACAGCACACGCTGCACTCCCACCACTAGCCCGAAGCACTGGGCAGTTTGAATAGGCACCTCACTAAAATAACCTTCTATCTCCCACTTTTAGTTGACAGAGATGGTCATGCGAAAGCCACAATGGTTTACACATATCTGGTCAGAAGATCTTAAACCAGACAGCCACTCCAAATGGTAGTTGAAGTCTCCCCATCTACGAATATAACATCGCCTACCCCCAAACCCTCTCCACTGCCAGGTCCACCCCCTATAAATAGAAGAAACAAATCAAAACTGTATTTACCAGATTAAATTAATTGAGTAAAAACCGTAGAAAAGTAGGGCAATCCGCATTCATGCTCATAAAATGACCTTGAAAGAACTTTTTAGATGGTAAAATACTTTCAATAAGAAGAGTACCGCAAAGGTGGTGAAAAGCACAAAAGATGGTGCAAGAAGCATGATTACATCAGTAGCTCATACAATCTATAAAGTCAAAGACGAACTAATTCATTATTCATCCACCCAACTATCTCACACCAGAAGTATAAAAATGCCCTCAAAAAAATATACAGTTACTTAAATATGTGTATTTTAAACTCCCAAGCTTCTCCCTCTTATGCATAACTATCCCAGTTTTGGCACAAACTTGAATAATTCCCAGCACCTTCTTAAAAAATACATTAACATTCCCAACAATCGATCACAACTACAAGAAGAGCAAAATAACTATGAGAAGATGTTATCGTCAGCAAATTCAGTCAGTGCGACAACCCAAAGGGTCATCACCATATTTCTCCCTTTTTACGCGCTTTCGAGGCCTTGGAAACCTCGCTTTTGGTTACCTCGATTTGCGTGCGCAGTCCGGGCGCGAAGTCGGAAAGTTTTTATGTTAAAATATGTGAATTATGTGAAAATATTGAAGAATTTTGATATTTATATTGATATGGTTGACTTTGGTCAACATTTTGGGTAAACGGACCCGGATTCGTGATTTGACGGTCCCGGAGGGTCCGTATAAAAATATGGGACTCGGGCATGTGCCCGGAGTCGAAATCCGAGGTCTAGAACCTGAGTAAAAGAATTTTTTTGTTAAATTATTTTTCTGAAATTATTAAGGAAATGGAAATAAAAATTTATTAAAAGACTATGGTATCGGGCTCCTATTTTGGTTCCGACGCCCGGAACAAGTCTTATATATTGTTTAAGCGCTTTCTGTGAAGTTTGGTCGAAATCGGACGTCATTTGACGTGTTTCGGACTATGAGTTCCAAGTTTGAAAGTTAAGAAGTTTGAAATGAAAATCATGTGTTTTGAGGCTCGATTCNCCCAGGGCTCGGGAGAGTTTTGGATAGGCATCGGATTGCATTTTCTCATTTGTAAAAATCTGGTATCATTCAGTTCTGCAAGTTTTTCAGAACTCCCTCTTCTCCAAATCATTTGTAAGTCAACTTTTACTTAATTTCTTCAATCTTTAACATCATTTTATCATGTTTTCATCTTAAAATCAAGGTTTTTCATGGGTAAAAATGGGGATTTTGGGTAGAACCTAGGTTTTCTTAAAATTGGGGATTTGGACCTCAATTTGGGGTCCGATTTCAAAACAAATCATAGATATGAACTCGTGGGGTAACGGGTGACCGGGTTTTGGTTCGAATTTCGGGTTTTGACCACGTGGGCCCGGGGACGTTTTGGAAAATTTTGAGTAAAACTTTAGGAAATTCATTTTTATGCATTCAAGTTGATTCAATTAGCATTTGTTGATACATTCAAGTAATTTGTGACTAGATTCGAGCGGTTTTGTTGTGAATTCGAGGGGTAAAGCTATTCCAGAGGCTTGAGTGGACTTTTGGAGCATTTGAGGTAAGTGTTTGATCTAACTTTGGCTTGAGGGAATAGGATTAGAG
>MU687010.1:81533-97391 GCA_026770625.1 Nicotiana glauca
TTAACAGTCGCGAACCAGAAATCCGAGTAAGGAATTCTGTTAACCCGGGAGAAGGTGTTAGGCACTCCCAAGTTCCGTAGTTCTAGCACGGTCGTGCTAAAAATATCTGATTTAATACATGTTAAACCCATAGTGCAATTTTAAAGTTATTTACCACTTTTGTCAATTATTATTTTTATTTAAGAAAGTGAACGTTGTTTAAGAACGTATTTTCGGATTACGTCATATGAACTGCACCCAGATCCTCGACACATTCTTATTTAACGTTTTCGGATTTGGATTTGGGTCACATGAAATGCACACCCATATTTAGGAAGGTAATTTTATTTAAAAGACGCGCCTAAAGCAGCTAACGTGTTATTATATTTTGGGAAGGCCGTGAAATTTGCTAAACGGACCGTCCCGAATACTAAGCATTTTTGAATTGAGTAATTAATGAGGGCCCCGCAATTGTGTATTTTGATTTGGAGAGGCTCGTCTCATTTTATTATTAAAGGCCAACTAAAGTAAATAGATTTTCTATTTTATTGTCTCTAAGGGTCAATTAATCCACGATTATAAATTTGAATCTCAAATTCAAGTCCGAATTCAAACAAAAGGGTAAAACCTTTTAGCTTGAACCCGCTACCTAACTCAAGACCCAATTTCATATTTATGGATTAATTTTCTATGTTCTTAATTATTTATTTTTAAGTATTATTATATGTGGACTTTTAATTCTTATTACAGCTTCAACAATGCTTTTGGACCTCAATCTTGGCCCAAAGCTTAATAGGAGTAACCAATTATTTATCAAATGGCCTGGCTATGTTATTCAGAAGTCCCTAGGCCCATGACTTAAGCCAAATACTAAATTACCACTTTTCCCTCTGTTTCTTATCATTTTCAAGTAGACACACTATTTCTCTTCCTTTATTGCAAAAACCTTTTCCGTTATTGACAAAAACGACAAGCTGAAAAATATAAGCAATTTTTTTACGCATCATAGTAATAGTTAATAGCGTTCGTAGCTCTAAATCTGGTTTTATTTCAATTAAGAATCAAAAGTGGAAAGTTACACTATGCGTTCTCCTAATAAACGAAGCACATGATTTTGCAAATGCTAACGTGAGCTAAAAGTCATTATCCAAATTTCAGTTTAACTAGCAAATCATTATTCAATTCATTTAGTACATAACTGATATTTAATGTCTAATTTCAGTGATTTATCCATACTTGCTAAAGACCTGAGATTATCTACACATCACAATACTAAAATGCAAGAGCACTACTATACTAAATCTAAGCTAGAAATTAATTGGTTATCAGTTTACACAATTCATCTTAGTCAGCCCGATTATACATTCAGAATCAATTTAATACATAAAAGTCATGAAACATCTAACAAACAGTTTATTTGTATATTAAATCCAATGTAAACGAAGTTCAGGGATCAGTTTCAGACGATCCTCTACTTCATTTCTACAAACTTGAAGGACTTAGAGCATGTACCTGGAAACAGGACAGAAAAGGAAGGGAAAGGATCAGCAGCAAGCAATTCGAGCAGCAGCAATGGATTCAACCCAGGAATAATCAAACTAACTAACATAGATCTCAACAAACACCAACAACAATAGCAAATAACCCATAGCAGCCACTTAAACCTCAAATACTACTTGAAATTGAACCAAAATCAACATATCGAGCGTATAAAAATTTCAGGAACTTAGACAGTACAACTCAACCCCTTAACAATCAAAACTGACTTGAATTCTAATAGAATAGTAAATTTTTATAATTTTTCTGTTGATTTCATAATATTTTTTTGGATTTTTGAGATGAATTCAGATCTAGAAGAGAGAATTGTGATCTGAAATTTTTAATTTCAAATCTGGAACTTGGCAGATATTTTTGGGGGGAATTTTGGGGTGCCAAGCTTGTTTTACAAGGCAAATGAATGCCTATTTATAGATATAATGGGAGGGAATTTTCAGATTTTACTTTTTACACATTAGTCCCTATTTATTTCTATTTTTACCCCCCTATTTCTGACTTGTCTCACAAGTAAGTGCACATATTTAGCCAAAATCTACACTAGAGTCTATTCTAGAAGGTTCTATACTCCTTACAATTTCTATACTACCCTTACCTCATTTCAAAAATTACCAAATCTAATAAACCTACCCTTTTCCTATGCCTAAACTACCCTTTAACTATGCTGTAATTACTATCAACCTATTTGATATACCCAAAATGTCCCTACCTTCCCCTCAGAATTACTGCCCTAATTTATCCCAATCAGCTACATCCAAACAGGCTAAATGCCTTTAGAATTCAATATTATCAAACCAACAATTGATCAAACAACTACTAAACTAACAATTAATCATGAAATCAATTACTAAACCTTAACTAATCCATAATCATACTACAACTAAACAGCTAGGCTATAAAACCAAAATCTAACTAATTGCTAATTAAATCCAAATCAAACGCAATCGAATTGACGAATCGGTACTCAATCTGAATCACAAGAATACTGAGAAAACAAACAACAGTATCCAGAAGAGAAATTAACTAGTCCTAAATTAGGAAAAAAAAACAAAAAATGTTTAACTAGTCCTAAATTGACTAATTGACAGACAAGTCATTTATTAAGAGAAAAAAATGATGAAGAAGGACCCAAAAACCTTACCTACAGTATCCGGAACAGAGATTGGAAAACTCGCTCGAGCCTCGGAAGATTGTAATCGCTCGTCCTTATTAAAGAATAAACGAGCACATTGTTTACGCTTGGACCCAATATTGAACTTAGGGACTCGGCAAATTTAAACAAACCCAGACTCGTTGAGGTTCTGCCTTCTCTCTCAGATTCGGAACGGACTCTAGTTGATTTGAGGGGGGTGCGTTGGCAGATTAGGGATCAGGGGGAGAAGTAAATGTTATATGGTGCATTTTAATGGTGGTTTGGGGTCAGCGCAGCCACCAAAGAAAGTGGGCGACGCTAGGGTTTGGGGACCTCTGCTCTGGAACTGATGGAGCTCTGGTTGGGTTTGATGTATAAGGAATGGATTTTTGTGAAGAGGGGGTCGAGGAGAATATCTGGTACGATTTTGGCAATATTTGGAGATTAAACGCCGCCGCATGGCGATTTCTGACGGCAGCGGCGGTGGTGGGGAACGACAGTGAAGATGGTGACCTAGAAGTATATACTAGGTTAATATCATAATGTCCAAATATTTTAATTAAAGGGTGGAAACAATTGAGACCCTTGGATTAGGTGAATGGACGACTTAGATTCACCACGCCTTAAACGGCGTCGTTTTGAAAATAGAGGGGCTGGACCGGGTAAAAGTCTACTGGCTGGGGCGTGTTTTGAAGAGTATTGGGCTTGATTTAACCCAAAGCTACTGACCTGAACATTTCTTTTATTTGTATTTAGTTTCCATTTTATGTATTTTTTATCTTGCATTTTTCTGGTTTTATAAAATGTAAAAAATTAAAACCAATTTTTAATAAAATTCGAGATTACACTACCTAACTCCTAAAATTACTCAAAACTCTATTTTAAAAGATAAATGCAACATTTAATAATTAAAAGTGCAAAGAAACTATTTTTTGTAATTTTTTTTCTAAAATAAATTAATACCTACTTGATACTAAAAATGTAAAATTAAAACCTAAATGCAGATGCGTATTTTTGTATTTTATATGAATTATCATGCACAAATAAAAATGCAGAAATTATCAGAAAATGATACCAAAATGCACAAAAATTATAAAAATAAAAGAAAAATTATTTTGTTTGAATTTTTGGAACAATTTGCTTAGGGCAAAAATCATGTGCTCACAGCTGCCCCTCTTTGCCCGGAAACACGAAGAGTTTTCGTGCAAAGACAAGTGAGCGGAAATGAGCGATTTTTGCCCGTTCGCATATTCCGTGTGAAGCATTTTGAAAGAGTTAATCGCACCCTGATTCAGAGGCTGCCTACATATCCTAGGCTAAACAAGAATCAGGTCAGTGTAGTTCGGGAGTGTCTGGTAGCTGGGACTACCAGGAGCTGTGATTTCATTGCTGTTGCTGCTGCTACTGCTCGTTGACCCCCTTATTACACCATGTCAAGATAAAAAGAAACTATCCTAAGCTATGAATTACAAAAAGTCCTATCTATGCCTTCAAACTTGTTCTTGTGTTGCCTTGAACTTGTATCTTGTGTTCTTCCAATGGAATTCTTGTTGTTGCCTTGGCGATATTCTACCATCCATCCTGATGTTGCTTGTCTACTATAATTTGAAATATGTGTCAATTCTTCAGGTGGGCTCCTGTTTGCGATTGCTTGAAAAGGTATTCCCTTGTTCTTCAGGTGGGCTCCTGCTTGCGATTGCTTGAAAAGGTATTCCCTTGTTCTCTAGGTGGGCTCCTGCTTACGACGCTTGGAAAGTATTCCCTTGTTTTCCAAGTGGGCTCCTGACTGCAATAAAATAGACAAACAAAGAAAATTTTCTGCCCTAGTCTGTTGACTGGGCATATCATGCTATCAGATATTAAAATTTAAAGGTTAAAATTTGGATTGTACTTCCCTTGTTTTCCAGGTGGGTGCCTGCTTACTGTATTTGAAAAGATATTCCCTTGTTCTTCAGGTGGGTTCCTGCTTGCTGAACTTGAAAAGTATTCCCTTGTTCTCCAGGTGGGCTGCTGCTTGCTGATTTTGAAAAGTATTCCCTTGTTCTCCAGGTGGCTCCTTCTTGCAATAAAATAGACAAACAAAGAAAATTTTTTGCCCCAGTTTGGTGGCTGGGTACAGCATGTTATCAAATATTAAAAAAATTGAAAGCTAAAATTTGAATTATACTTCCCTTGTTCTCCATGTGGGCGCCTGACTGCTAAAGCTTGAAAAGTATTCCCTTGTTCTCCAAGTGGGCTCCTGCTTGCTGAACTTGAAAAGTATTCCCTTGTTCTCCAGGTGGGCTCCTGACTGCAACAAAATAGACAAACAAAGAAAATTTTCTGCCCCAGTTTGGTGGCTGGGCACATGGGTGAGTGTTAAACTGAATTATTTTACTAACTATTATAAGAATTTGAAACTGAACTATTTTAACAACTATTATAAGAATATGAAAGATAAGTCCTATTATCCAGGAAGTTCCTGACAACTCCTAACAATTATGAACCTAAGTTATATCTTTCAAAGGTATTACTTCCACTACATTGTTATCAAAGAGGTCTTAACTACTCCCCATTATCCAGGAAGGTCCTGACAACTTCTAGTTAAAAGGCAATTTTAACCTAAATATTATCTACTAAAGGTACGAATTCTACTATATCTTGTTATTTAGACTGACCTTAAAACTACGTCCCATTATCCAGGAGGGTCCTGAAACTCCTAATTGAAACTTATCTTAAACATGCAAACTTTAGAACGAACTTATATTCCTTTATACTAGGTTATGTTTCTCATAATTGTTTTAACATTTACACTAAGTCCCATTTTCCAGGAGGGTCCTGAGCATTTCCAGTCATACCTGTTTGGGTCCTGCATTTCTTTACGAAGGATTTCTCCGAAACTTCTGCCCCTGTTTCAATCAAAAAAAATCTTGTCAGTTTAAAATGTAGTGGTTGGTTTGTGGCCTTGAACTTTGAAGGTGGCCCAACATCCTCCATTTGTTGCATTGCATGAATTGTCGTCTCCCTCAATCCTCATGTCTTATATGAATCCCAAAGCATGTCTATTGTCCCCACTTCGTGATGTTTTTCTTGACTTAAACACTGATTTCGGCCTTGAGTTGGTTGTTCCTTCACTAACCATTCGACGACCTTGCTCGTTCATTGACTAACCACTTTCTTTGTAAACCTTAACCCAAAGAATACCTCTTATTTGTTCAAACCTGCATCCCTTTATCTATTGCATTGCTCATGACCTGACATTTACCAAGCCCTTGTTTTCACATGAATTTCAAAGCATGACAATTCCTACCCACTCAAAGTGTATGTTGCTCTTTCTTGACTGAACCCACTAGCTCTGACCTTGGGGCCCATTGTTCTTTCACTTACCATGATAACTTTGATTTCTTTTTGGAAGATTTTGATTGTCATTGGTGTACCCTCCTTTGTCAATCCTATCACGGAGAATTCTTTTGATCTGTTTACCCTCGCCCTTCATTTGTTGTGTTGTTCGTATATCGAGTCTTTGTATTTCCCAAGGATCCCCAAAGTATATTGATTGCTGGCAACTCAATCATATTTGATGTTATTTCCCGACTTATGACAATTTGATGTACTGGCTAGATCCCATTTTGTGCAATTGGAAAGCTTGGTGTCAAATTTTGAAGTCATTTCTCATTTGTTATGACCAGACAGACTCAAGAAGAGGGAAAGACAAGGTGGAAAGAATAAAGTGAAGGAGAATGGAAAGAGACAATTTCTAACAAGAAACCTACAGAGTAAAACACCATCAAATGTAGATACCGACTCTAGCAACCTTGACATGTACCTGCAGCCTACTTTTTTTTAGCAAATCTGATGTTCAGCTCTTGTTGCAATTTTCGCCGTGAAACTGGTCTTCAATGCTCCATTTACCCGATCTGGTTCACAATCCTTAGTCGACTTGTGGTGACCATAGGGTTTTCACCATCAAGCCTCTCTCATTTTGATTTTTCTTTCAACTCACTGTCGCCTTACGGTGCCCGTGAAGGTTTTCACCAATAAGACTCTCATTTTTATTTCTCTCATCTTTCATTGCCTTGGGATACCCGTGAGGGTTTTCATCAACCAGACTCTCTCATTCTTTATTTCCGTGATTTGGACTGAAGTGTTGCCCCTGATATGACTCACCTATGCTCACTTGACTCGGCATTTCTTGAAGATTGATCAGAAGGTCTTTCTTTGGACCATAATGCAGGCTTTTGGATAGGGTTACAAAGAAGGGTATAGAGGCTCAAGATAATTCAACGTGGGCTAAAGAACTACAACTTTCGGAATCATATTTCTTGCAACTACCATAACTTCTACCCCAGTTTCCTTTTTGGGGATTCTTGGATTTTTATTTTGCTGTGACTGAACCTCAGAGAGGCTGCCTACATACCCTTTCGGGATCAAGTCAAACGTAGTTCAGGCAACTACATTTGTTGTTGCGATCTTTCTTCCACTTTTCTTTTCTTTATTTTCCTTTCTTTTCTTTTCATTTTTTTTTCTTTTTTTCTTTTCTTTTTTTTTTCTTTTCTTTTCTTTTCTTTTTTCTTCTTTTCTTTTCTTTTCTTTTCCTTTCTTTTCTTCTTTTCTTTTTCTTTCCTTTCTTTTCTTCTCTTTTCTTTCCTTTCTTTTCTCTTCTTTTCTTTCACTATTTTTCTTTTGTTTCTCCACTTACTTCCCCATTCAAACTTGCGAGTCTTATTAATGATTTCGAAAGAGGGCTATGCAAGAAAATAATCGAGGCTCAAAGGGGTAACAAAGGATAAAGTGTTTGGATAGCAGAATAAAAATGCCTTCGTCATTCCAATCTTCAAAACATACCAAGTACAAACTACGCAGTTACATCTTTTGATTGCACCAGAACTACTAATCACATCCCCATACTTGTCTTCTATATTTGTCCATTACTCAGTGCCTTTAGACAACAATATTGGTACCACGAATGGCCCCAGTAAACTTGCGGCAAACTTGCCTTTAGTTTTAAATTGGTGCGGCATGATGCCCGTTCAACAATATTTTTTATCTACCCCCAGTTTTACTTGATTTGGGCTTGAAGTGCTCTCATAATGCTTTTACTTATTTCCTTCGAACATTGTTTCATTGCTTCATTATTAAACTGACATTTACAAACCAGGCTGAGAATTATGCGTGCATGTCAGGTCACCAAAGCCATCATGAAAAGAATTGTAAAAGGAGAAGGAAATAAAATGAACGGGAAATGGCGCGATACAGAGAATTGCATTAGACTGACAGTGGAACAAAGCAAGCAAACTGGACTAGTTACAATCTTTGAATAAACCTAGACAATACTAAACAAGCTATTATGACGAAGCAAAAGTGAAAGGATAGAAGGGTTTGAATCACAAGACAATGTCCGGATTACAACCCTGAGATAATCCGGACAACAGAAATGACACCAAAATAAACCACCAAAAACTCCACTCTAGTTCACCAAGAGATGGAGCGTCTTTTCAATCACCAAACTTGACATCTTAGCCACTGAATTTCACACCAAGGTTACTGGTACTTTCACAAGCCTTCACCACGTTGCTCTCAGCATACTGGTTTTGGGTTTCTTTTGCCGGCTCATTCTCACGATCAATCATTTCCACCATACGCGTCTCGTTACATACAGGAGATGGACTTTGGACAGTGTTTACTGCATCTGGACTTTGCACGACAATGTCGCCTGCATCAATAAGCTTCTGAATTGCATTCTTCAACTTCCAACATTTCTCTATGTCATGTCCCAGGGCACTTGAGCAGTACGCGCACCTTTGAGAAGGATCAAACTTCTTTGGAAGAGAGCTCGGCATTTTCATCTGAATCGGCTTTAACATATCCAATGTCCTTAACCTCTGGAACAGACTGGCATATGATTCTCCCGATGGAGTGAGGGTTTTCTTCTTCCGTAACCTCTCATTCTTAAATGCTGGATTGGGTCGAAAACCTGATCCGGGGTGTTTTTAGTAAGCTCGCAGGGGTAGATGGGCATTTTGAGGAGCTAGGTACTAGGAGTGTGATGAGCGACTTTGGAATTTCTGTGGAGAGAAGTAACGCCGGGGAGGATCATCTAATGCACAAAGATCACTACGGGGATGATGTCGAGGCTGGAAGTGTCGATCAAGAGGACCTATCGGATCGTCTTTTCTGTTCCTCTTTCTTCCAGCCAAGTTAACTGGTACGTTCTGAATGGCTTCCGAACAACTCATGATTTTCCCTGACTTGATTCCTTCTTCTACTAGCTCCCCCATTTTTAACACATCCTTGAAAGGCTTTCCCAGGGCCGGGATCAAATGACTGTAGTAGGTGGGTCCCTAGGCCTGTAGAAAAAGCTTGACCATTTCTTCTTCCATAATCAGAGGACTGACTCGAGCAACTTGCTCCCTCCATCTGTACTCAAACTCTTTAAAGCTTTCCTCTGGCCTCTTTTCCATTTTAGATAACAAGGAGCGGTCTGATGTAACACTCGATTTACACTAAAAATATCAGACAAAATCTTGAGTCATGTCGCCCAATGTAAGCCACTTATCTTGACGGGTATACCAGTCCAAGGCTGCTCCAGTTAGGCTTTCACTTAAATATGTTATCATTACGTCGTCTTTCTCCCCAATAATCCTCATTTCGTTGCAATAGATCCTCAGGTGGGCCACCGGATCTCCATGCCCATCGTACAAGTTGAATCTTGGTACTTTGAACCCTGCGTGTATGCTGTCCTGGCTTTCCACTCTTTGCTTGTCCCTAAAGGACTGATATGTGTTTTTCAACTTCTTGGGTACCCCATCTCGCTCTTCTCTTCCCGTAACCCTTTCATTTCTAGTATGAAGCTGCTTATCTCGGAAGCTCTTCTTGTATGAATTGAGGCTCTTGTGGGCACCCTCTAGGAGGTGATATTGGGTATTGTGAGCTTTGAGTGGGTATTTATTGTTTGGGGTAATGGATATGGCATGGGAGTAATTTCGGGGAGATGTAACTAGAGGATGAGTGATGGAGTTATTAGGGTAGTTGGGAAAATTGTGATAAACGGGTGTATCTGGGGAATATGGAGGATCATTTGGCACTGTGTTTGTAACTTGGGTAAGGGCAACATCTGGAAAAATCGGTGGTTGCGGGGGTGGTGCCTTCCTAGTCATCCAGGCTTGATACATATCTGCCATGTGTTGTCTCAACATCCGCACCTCCTCGACCAACCCATCATCCCGTTCATCCACCTGCTGTCGGGTACCGGTACTAACCACATCAATTCTATTGTTGTTTGCCATCGCCTTTTGTCCTTGTGTTGTAACGAGGAATTACCATTTTTTTTAAAACCACAAACCAACCACCCTTCTGGAATGACAAAATGAAGCCACTATGTTAGCGTTAGGGCATTTAGCATATTGATTTTTCTTTCCCCTTATTTTTCTTGGTTTTCCTCTATTTTATTTTCTTTTTGCCTTTTTTGTGGTTTTTCCTCTTTTTCCTTTTTATTTTCTTTTTCTTTTGGTTATGATCGAATCCTACGTGGATTGCCTACGTATCATGACCCCGCATGAATCAGACCGAGCGTAGTTCTTGCAAATTAATGCAAAAATAAAGAGATAATTTTTTGGGAACTTTCAAATTTTCACTAATGATTATTGCGATTAAACCACTATTAGATTAATATAGGAGTACATTGAAGCTTCAAATCCTGGGACCCGTGGGGCATCACTCGGCATCGCCACAGGCTTTCGCAAGACTGAGAAGGTTTCAATGTCAACTGAAACTATTCTTAATAACAACTGGCCATGTGATGGCTTATTTTGACAAGGTGGCTATTTTTTGCAAAATTGGTTTCAAAGGATACACACTTGATGTTCAAAATTTCTCATCCTGGGGCCCATGGGGCATCACTCAGCATCGCCACAGGCCAGCGCAAGACTGAAAAAGTTTTAATGTCATTTGTGACTATTTTAACAAAACTGGCCATATAATGGCTTATTTGACAAAATGGTTATTTTTTATAAAAAGTTTAGATGACCAAACTTGATTTTGCGGATACGGCCTTTCAGCACTTCCGAAAAGGAGATTTTAAGGCTGTGCCCGCAAACCGTTTTAAATTGACTCAGGGTGGCTATTCTTGCAAAAATGGCCTTCCAGCGTCCTTTTGAGGGACATTCGGCTTATTTTAAACAAGAATGACATCACCCGACTTATTTATAATAAAATTTAAAATTTGACATTTTTTTGCCTATTTTTACAAAAGGGGTGGTTGGACCCGTCAAGGGTTGCCTACGTATCTCACATTTGGTGAGAATCAAACCAGCGTAGTTCGGGCCGATTGGCCAAAATCAAAACTATTTTTTGACCAACAATTTTCTTCCTTTTTTTTTCAAATATTTTCTCTTTTTCTATATATTTTTTTTATTTTTCAAAAATCCGGCCGCATTTCGGTACTATTTGGGCATTGGATTTTTCACAATAAATGGTTATCCCCCTTAGTTCTAACACAGCTATTTTTTCCACAATTTTTCACTCATTATATTCAAACCGGTCAGCAGGCGAAGTCGAGCAAATAAATGCAAATAGCACGTAAGATGCATCAGGATGGCCATTTCAATTCGGGTCACCTGTCCTAGACGGACTCAACCCCTGTGTTGAGTCCCCTAAGTCAAAATGCACGTGATTCAAATAAGCGTCCTACTAGGGATCCGGTATGAGTTTATTGTTCTTCTAGGTTTAAATCCTAGGTTTATTGGTCTAGACCTGGCTTACCTGAGCGGACAACTCGGGCCGAGGGGGAGGCAGCGTACCGGGGATACAGAAGCTCGCCCGACTTTGCAACTTATACAAACCTCGTTCTAAATCGGAAAAAAGACTCTAACAAAAGAGAAGCTACACGAAGTGCACCCTTATCCATGATGTAGGAGACTTAGAAAGACGGAGGGATTCCTGACCGTTTATATACAATTCAACAAATATTAAAGCGGTAAATATTTAGCACGTATAGCATGGATCATGTAGCAAAATCAAATAAAGCCAAATACAAAAATTTAACTGAGCTTGAATTCTTGAACCCTGAACCAGAGATTCTGGGTTCGATCCCCAGCAGAGTCGCCAGAGCTGTCACACCTCCTTTTTCCGCTTTAGGCTTTACTACACCCCGGGGAAGGGATGTAATAAAGAAGGAGTTTTTCCAATTAAAGGACAATCAAAACGGGATTCGTTTTATTTAAGATTCAGAGTCGCCACTTGGGAGATTTATGGTGTCCCAAGTCACCGGTTTGAATCCCGAATCGAGGAAGTGTTTTACTCTGTTTAACAGTTGCGAACCAGAAATCCGAGTAAGGAATTCTGTTAACCCGGGAGAAGGTGTTAGGCACTCCCGAGTTTCGTGGTTCTAGCACGGTTGCTCAACTGCTATATTTGGCTAAAAATATCTGATTTAATACATGTTAAACCCATAGTGTAATTTTAAAGTTATTTACCGCTTTTGTCAATTATTATTTTTATTTAAGAAAGTGAACGTTGTTTAAGAACGTATTTTCGGATCACATCACATGAACTGCACCCGGATCCTCGACACATTCTTATTCAACATTTTCGAATTTGGATTTGGGTCGCATGAAATGCACACCCATATTTAGGAAGGTAATTTTATTTAAAAGACGCGCCTAAAGCAGCTAACGTGCTATTATATTTTGGAAAGGCCGTGAAATTTGCTAAACGAACCGTACCGAATACTAAGTATTTTGAAATTGAGTAATTAATGAGGGCCCCGCAATTGTGTATTTTGATTTGGCGAGGCTCGTCTCATTTTATTATTAAAGGCCAAACTAAAGTAAATAAATTTTCTATTTTATTGTCTCTATGGGTCAATTAATCCACGATTATAAATTTGAATCTCAAATTCAAGTCCGAATTCAAACAAAAGGGTAAAACCTTTTAGCTTGAACCCGCTACCTAACTCAAGATCCAATTTCATATTTATGGATTAATTTTTCATGTTCTTAATTATTTATTTTTAAGTATTATTATATGTGGACTTTTAATTCTTATTCCAGCTTCAACAATGCTTTTGGGCCTCAATCTTAGCCCAAAGCTTAACAGGAGTAACCAATTATTTATCAAATAGCCTGGCTATGTTATTCAGAAGTCCCTAGGCCCATGGCTTAAGCCCAATACTAAATTACTACTTTTCCCTCTGTTTCTTATCATTTTCAAGTAGACACCATATTTCTCTTCCTTTATTGCAAAAACCTTTTCCGTTATTGACAAAAATGACAAGCTGGAAAATATAAGCAATTTTGTTACGCATCACAGTAATAGTTAATAGCATTCGTAGCTCTAAATCTGGTTTTATTTCAATTAAGAATCAAAAGTGGAAAGTTACACTATGCGTTCTCCTAATAAACGAAGCACATGATTTTGCAAATGCTAACGTGAGCTAAAAGTCATTATCCAAATTTTAGTTTAACCAGCAAATCATTATTCAATTCACTTAGTACAGAACTGATATTTAATGTCTAATTTCAGTGATTTATCCGTACTTGCTAAAGACCTGAGATTATCTACACATCACAATACTAAAATGCAAGAGCACTACTATACTAAATCTAAGATAGAAATTAATTGGTTATCAGTATACACAATTCATCTTAGTCAGTCTGATTATACATTCAAAATCAATTTAATACATAAAAGTCATGAAACATCTAACAAACAATTTATTTGTATATTAAATCCAATGTAAACGAAGTTCAGGGATCAGTTTCAGACGATCCTCTACTTCATTTCTACAAACTTGAAGGCCTTAGAGCTTGTACCTGGAAACAGGACAGAAAAGGAAGGGAAAGGATCAGCAGCAAGCAATTCGAGCAGCAGCAATGGATTCAACCCAGGAATAATCAAACTAACTAACATAGATCTCAACAAACACCAACAACAATAGCAAATAACCCATAGCAGCCACTTAAACCTCAAATACTACTTGAAATTGAACCAAAATCAACATATCGAGCCTCTGAAATTTCAGGAACTTAGACAGTACAACTCAGCCCCTTAACAATCAAAACTGACTTGAATTCTAATAGAAAAGTAATTTTTTTTAATTTTTCTGTTGATTTTATAATGTTTTTTTGGATTTTTGAGATGAATTCAGATCTAGAAGAGAGAATTGTGATCTGAAATTTTTAATTTCAAATCTGGAACTTGGCAGATATTTTTGGGGGGGAATTTTGGGGTGCCAAGCTTGTTTTACAAGGCAAATGAATGCCTATTTATAGATATAATGGGAGGGAATTTTCAAATTTTGCTTTTTACACATTAGTCCCTATTTATTTCTATTTTAATCCCCCTATTTCTGACTTGTCTCACAAGTAAGTGCACCTATTTAGCCAAAATCTGCACTAGAGTCTATTTTAGAAGGTTCTATATTCCTTACAATTCTTATACTACCCTTACCTCATTTCAAAAATTATCAAATCTAATAAACCTAATCTTTTCCTATGCCCAAACTACCCTTTAACTATGCTGTAATTACTATCAACCTATTTGATATACCTAAAATATCCCTACCTTCCCCTCAGAATTACTGCCCTAATTTATCCCAATCAGCTATATCCAAACAGGCTAAATGCCTTTAGAATTCAATATTATCAAACCAACAATTAATCAAACAATCACTAAACTAACAATTAATCATGAAATCAATTACTAACCTTAACTAATCCATAATCGTACTACAACTAAACAGGTAGGCTATAAAACCAAAATCCAACTAATTGCTAATTAAATCCAAATCAAATGCATTCGAATTGACGAATCGGTACTCAATCTGAATCACAAGAATACTGAGAAAACAAACAACAATATCCAGAAGAGAAATTAACTATTCCTAAATTGGGAAAATAAACAAAAAATGTTTAACTAGCCCTAAATTGACTAATTGATAGACAAGTCATTTATTAAGAGAAAAAATGATGAAGAAGGACCCAAAAACCTTACCTACAGTATCCAGAACAGAGATTGGAAAACTCGGCTCGAGCCTCGGAAGATTTTAATCGCTCGTCCTTATTAAAGAATAAACGAGCACATTGTTTACGCGACTTGGACCCAATATTGAACTCAGGGACTCGGCAAAGTTAAACAAACCCAGACTCCTTGAGGTTCTGCCTTCTCTCTCAGATTCGGAACGGGCTCTAGTTGATTTGAGGGGGGTGCGTTGGTAGATTAGGGATCAGGGGGAGAAGTAAATGTTATATGGTGCATTTTAATGGTGGTTTGGGGTCAGCGCCGCCACTAGAGAAAGTGGGCGGCGCTAGGGTTTGGGGACCTCTGCTCTGGAACTGATGGAGCTCTGGTTGGATCTGATGTATAAGGAATGGATTTTTGTGAAGAGGGGGTCGAGGAGAATATCTGGTACGATTTTGGCAACATTTGGAGATTAAACGCCGCCGCATGGCGATTTCCGGTGGCAGCGGCGGTGGTGGGGAATGACAGTGAAGATGGTGACCTAGAAGTATATACTAGGTTAATATCATAATGTCCAAACATTTTAATTAAAGGGTGGAAACAATTGAGACCCTTGGATTAGGTGAATGGACGGCTTAGATTCACCACACCTTAAACGGCGTCGTTTTTAAAAGAGAGGGGCTGGACCGGGTAAAAGGCTACTGGGCTGGGGCATGTTCTGAAGAGTATTGGGCTCGATTTAGCCCAAAGCTACTGACCTGAACATTTCTTTTATTTGTATTTAGTTTCCATTTTATGTATTTTTTATCTTGCATTTTTTTGGTTTTATAAAATGTAAAAAATTAAAACCAATTTTTAATAAAATTCGAGATTACACTACCTAACTCCTAAAATTACTCAAAACTCTATTTTAAAAGATAAATGCAACATTTAACAATTAAAAGTGTAAAGAAACTATTTTTGTGATTTTTTTTAATTTTTATTCTAAAACAAATTAATACCTACTTGATACTAAAAATGTGAAATTAAAACCTAAATGCAAATGCGTATTTTTGTATTTTATATGAATTATCATGCACAAATAAAAATACAAAAATTATCTGAAAATGACACCAAAATGCACAAAAATTGTAAAAATAAAAGAAAAATCATTTTGTTTGAATTTTTGGAATAATTTTCTTAGGGCAAAAATCACGTGCTCACACACACACACATACACACACACACACACACACACACACACACACACACACACA